>RJWT010042562.1:0-12111 GCA_004365215.1 Cuniculus paca | reverse complement strand
GGTTTATTTGGTGTTTTCATTTGCTGTGTTTGTCTAATACAGGCAGTCCTTCATTAGTCTCTGCTTACCACGCCACTCGCAGCATCAATTGTCTCACTGCGCTGCTTCCTTCCTGAAGCCTTCTGTCTCCCTCTCTGTGCTGAGATCTGAGGATGTCCTTTCTTCTGTACCTCAGAACAGCTCGGAAGAGGAAAAGCCTTTATTAAGAGAGTGAATTTGCTTTTCTCACGGCGTTATTTAAATGTCCTGCCTAAAATTTGTCCTTTGGGTTTGCAGATTGTTGCTTGCTGAAGTTAATCTCCTAAAGCTGTCTCATAGAGAATGGGCCACAGTAAGGTCCTCTGCTCTTTCAATGATTGCCTTTCAAAGGTTTGATTTCTAAGTTCTTGAGGAAGACAGTTCTGTCAAATTTCAAAACGATAGCAAAAGACATTAAACTTTGACATTTTCTAAAGTAAACACAAAGAAAAAAAGGGCAGGAAAAATCCAATCTAAATTTACCCACTATGAGGGAAAAACTAGCCATTTTGGCCACTGATAAACAGGTAAAGGAGGAAATGCATAGTATTCATGTAAGAGACAGGGAGACAGGTGGCCATTGGGCGCCTGTCAGTTTATGTAAGGGGCCTCTTTCTTGGGTCGCTGAGCAGAGAATTATGTGGATGAATCTGTGCGTTTTACATATCTGATGGATTGGCCTGAACCCTGATACACATGTGAAATTTATCTCATTAAGTAAGAGTTTAAGTGATATTTATCTGTCCATAAAAATAAAATACATACAAAAGCTAAAACATTTATATTTTTTCAGCTATGCTTTTAACACCGTTCCTGAAGGTGTGAAAAATACAGTCATTTGCATAAATCTTATAAAAGCCGTGAAAGAAGATTGTGGGAATGTCAGGTCACATTAAAATTATTTTTGAAATCTGAGGAAGCACAGGATGTCATTTAGGTAAACATTGATAATTATAAAGTTGCCACTAATGAAATGTTAGATAATAACATGTACACTTTGAATTTCATAACTTTTAAATTGGTGAATTTGCAAATTTATTTCTAATAAAGTAGAATGCTATCTACAGAATTTCATGTTTATAGTGAAGGGCATTGCTCATCCTGAGGCAATCCAGAAAAACACATTTTCTAACGAGATAAAGAATTCACTATGTTTCCAGATAAAGAAAATCTATTACTTAGTCATTTCTATAATATAACACCATTGGAATAATTTTCATGACATGCTGATTTTGAACCATCTAAATGATCTCAGTTTGAAAATTCTGATAAGATTTTACCTTGCTCAGGAATACAGAATTGAAGAAATTGAAAAGAAAAATGTGGTCTTTGCAAATAATTTGTTTCACAATTTAGGATAGTTGTATACAAAATAAATAATGTAGTCTTAAGATTTTATAAAGGCTGTATTGAGCATCAAAATATTGTTAAGATGCCCTGGTAAAAATCTTTTGATCTGGTTGAAGGTCCCATTGATGAAATTCCATAAAATGAAACTTACTTGTTAGAGATTATTATTAAGGCATATCGAGTGACTGTATATTTACCCATAGAAATATTCTTTTATAAAAACAGTAAGATCCATATAGTACAAGGATTTCTTGCTACTTCTAGCTTCCAAGTGTCACAAGTATTGTGATTCACAATGACTAACCTTTAAAAATCTGTGCTTTCTTTGAATTGTATACAAGCTGTAGTAAACAGATAATGATGGAGTTTTTTTATATAGAATAAGAAATTTTAAAATACTGTAAAAATCAAATTGTTCTCTAACAGATTATTCAATGTATACATAGGTGGAGGTTACTACTTTAAGTTAATTCATATAATTTTGGTTAATAAAAATTTACTTCTAGTTGATAGAATTATACTACACTTAGAGAATTTTGGGACCACTTTTCAATACATCCTAAGATCTCAAAATTTTCCCCAGAAGACATTTATGCTGAAGTTCAATATTCAGAGCACACAAGTCTAATAGTTTGTCAAATGTATTGTGTAATACGTTCCCCTGTATAGTGTCCTGTATGCAGAGATTATGTCCTCAGAAATAGACATCGTTCCCTCCCACTCGACCCTTCCCAAACCACAAAACATCTTTACCTCCACTTTTAGTTGACTGAATGTTTCCATAGAAACTTTTTACTGTAGAGAGCAGAGAACCTGTGGTACCTTTTAAAAGAGGATAACATGCACACACACGTATCACTTGAACTCGTTGAGTGTAGATTGCCAGAAAAGAGTCTACTGTTGCTAGGCAGAGATGATAAGGAATGTTTTTTTAAGGGTCTACCGCACTGGAGTTTTGCAGCAAAGGAGAGAAGGGCGGCTTGAATCTTTACCCAACAAGGGAAAAGTGGGTTTATTATAAAGTAGCAAGGTGGAGGTTGATGGTTGGAAAATTGCTAAGAAGGATCAGAGGTTAGGAGAGAATGTGGATAGTTTGCTTTGCAAAATTCTTGCTGAAAGAACACCAAGGTGATCAGAAATTGGGGAGGGGGATTATTGCTACCCTGAGTAACATTATGTGTCTTAAAGATGAGATTTGAAGACAGAGGCTAGTAAAATAAAATAAAACAAATAAAAACAAAACAAATAAAATAAAATAAATTGACTTTCAGGTGCTTAATTAAAATTTTGTTAAGAAGAGTCTCCCTCTGAGGAATGAAAATTCTAAAGCCTGAAGTCCAGTGATGATATCATAAATCACTGCAGTTGAGAATAGAGATTGAGAAGATATTAAGGAGATGAAGAACACATGAGTACTTCGGATGTGAAAGTAGGATGCTGCAATGACTTAGTAGCTCAATAGTGCTGACTCTGGGTCCCCCTTTAAACATTTCCCTATGCAATGCAAACTCCAAGGGACGAACTGAACCTGGAAACAGTGAGTTATAAATAGTGAAATAGGTGAAAAGAAGCAGGACAAGCTTGGGTATTAACTTAGCAAAGCAATTGGGAGAAGTGGATCGGTTGCGTTGTTCCGAATTCCTATTTAATACACAATTGAATCACTACTTGAAACGTACATATATATGAGGTAGAATACTTTGTAGAGTATCTATGCTAGAATTCTTTCATAAATACTTGCAGTGTCACGACATCCATTCTGGGATAATCCTGATCAATACAGTCTTCTTCCATTCAAACTCCAAGGGCCACGCAAAACAACTCGCATTTCCTCTTCCTTGTGACCCTACTTCCAAACATGCAGGCGATGTTCACACTTAACCTCCATGACTAGCAATCACTTTTTAGGTTTAATACTTTTCATCCCAGTATTGAATATTTAGGGAAATAATTGCATTTCCTGGTGTTTCCTTTCGGAGTTCCTGGGGTCGGCCCCAGGGTTCCTAAACATCCATAATTTCCAGCCAACGCTTTCCTTGCTCTGTTAGAAGGAAGGGATTCTGGGTTCTCACTTTTGTTTGCAATACCAGTCTCCAGCACAGCCATTATCGGCGTTGGGACTTTGAGATACAGGCAGTCGGAACAGCATGAGGGGAGGCCTCACGGTTGGCGCTGGCTGGGAACTGCGCACAGTCGGACGGAGGGTAACTTTTCATCTGCTATGGTTTTCCTGCTCAGGCTGCCTCTGGATGGATGCTACATGCACCCGCCTTTTCCAGTCTTGTTTTGCGCAGCTACCCAAACCGTATGGAATTAGGTAGGACGAATACCTAAAGGGACAGCAAGTTTATTTGCAGTGGACCATTTGTTTTATGTGTGTTTTTGCCCACATTAGATCACAAAGCACATGGAAGAATAGTCAAGAGGAAGACTCAGCAGCATCAGCTCCCCCTCCAGGGCGCAAGTCGTCCAATCCAGCAACTACTCATCCACAGGACACTCGGACTCCAAGGAAGGCTTCACTGCATCGGCATACACATTTCATAAATTTGCTTTTTAGTTTGTTTGAAACTCTTACTTTATTTATTTGCTTGTTACTGCTCATAATCTTGACGGGGCCAAATACAAACCAAACCACAAAAAAATCCTGGCAAAACTTTCACGTGAAAATAGCAGCACAAGTCAAAATGTACTATATGTTTATTTGGGGTAACTATGTGATGTAAATTACTCCATAGACTCTGATTCCAATGTCATTTTTGTTGTTTTTCCTGGTTTGTGACTTTTTTTGGGTGTAATTGGAATTTAAGTTTTTCTTCGCTATCCCAGTCATTTTTATTTATCATTCGCAGCCTGCCAAGGTGCCGAATAATGATTTGTATTCTCTCTTTACTATCAGACCCTTTCTGCCTATTGAATATTTGAGACAGACAATGTGTTTACATAAAGCAGTGTCACAGACGGTTTACTGTCAGGTCTTCAAGAATTTCCCACCTCCCTTTCCAACGATGATAGAAGAAAAAAGAGAGGGGGAGAGAGAGAGAAAGAGGCAAGTACATACACGCATACACGCAGAGATTTGTTTAAATATATTTTAATTGAATTAACTCATTTGCTGAAAAGCTCAACTTCTAGAAAATCAGCGCCCTACATTATCATATTGCTCTGAGCACACAGTCCTGCAGCCGTTCCTATTCTTCTGAGCTGCAGATTGACAAGGGTATCTCGGGTACACAGGACCCTGGAATAACGCCAGGGCGACAGAGGATTCTCTTAACTCAGAGGCGCGTTTGACAGCTTGAGTTTGAATGTTTCCATAAATTTCAAGTTCCACACAAACAGATGCACACTGTGTCCAATTTATCTAATTAGCAGAGTACCTGCTAGTTTAGTCCATTAACAATCTGTTGGTATATTCATCCCCCTTAAAATAGCTTTCACAAAAAATAAACGTATATATTACTTGGCTGTTTTCAGTTTCAATGGGGCTAATATTTGGCAAGTTCATTTGGTGTTACCTCTGAAAAAGCATGAACTACGGATGACACAGACGAACCCAAAAAGTGAACAAGGACACTTAAATTGGACATAGGCACTGAGACAATGTATTTAAGTTTATTTAGAGACAGTCATTTTCTTCTCCCCCATTCTCCCCCCAAAAAAGGGAAGTAAACAATTTTTAACTTGGTCTTTTTTAGCCCTGTGCAAATGGCTCATGCATTTTAGGTTGTAGTGAAGAGCGATTATAGACAGAGAGCCTCGAGCAGCATAAACCTCGGTTTAAACCTATCTTTGCCATTCATGAATTGCTCAGTTTTGACTGGTTGCATTGCTGAGCCTCAGAAACTTTGTTTGTAAAGAGTCAATTTGGTGCACTACCTTCCTTGTGTTTCAGATGTGATTCTGAGGCAGAAGAGAAGCACCTGGCTCTCCCCCTTTCCCTGTGATGGCCAGAGAGGAGTGTGGTTTATTGGATAGCTGCCACACCATTCCCCTTGTTTCCTTTCCTTCTCCTATACCCTCCACGGCACCCCAAAAATGTCTGGGTGCACCCACCACAATGTCCTTCCAGGTTACTTCATGGCTACTCTCCGGCAGCACTGACAGCAAGTCCTACTAGCTGTCAGCTGTGGTCCCTGTCCCTTGCTTCTGCTGCTCCAGATGTTGCTGCTGCCTCTCTGGAGAAAGGACAAGAAACCACCCCTGACATGGGAGACCAGGGAGAGGTATGGGTCCATCATTAATGTCCTTGACCTCGCCAAATCCTGAAACGCTGTGCTTAATCCGGCTAGCGTTCCTGAAGATTGTTGGTTTTAACCTCATTATTTTCATGGAAATGTGACAGCTGTTGATCATCCAGCCACATCTTCCAGCCTTCTAGCCAAACTGCCACCATGACAGCTGCAACTGTCGTAGTCACTCAGCAACCACACTGGAAAATATCTGCTCTGAACTCTGCAGTAGAAACCAAGCCGTTGAATTGAATTGGCACCAATCAGTAGGCTCACATCAGAAAGCTTGAGATCAGATAGTTCAGATCAATCAGCAGTCAAACATTTAGAACAATCACTTATCCACAGCTTCTATACAAGCTGCAGTCCTTTCACACGCCCACGGTTGACCTAGGGGGGTCCCTCTGGTGTACCGACCCCAATGAGATGCAGCACAGGTTTTGTTCAAATGAAGCCTCACTACGGTGGTCCTGTAAATCTCTCACAATTTGTTTCCTGGGTACTGTAGCCTGAGAGGCTTTGTAAATCTAAGCAGGATTCTTATCCTGATTATTGTGGACAGAGTGGTCACTTTAAAAGAAAAAGCTATAAACACTGGGTACTATTTGCCCTGGAGAGCTTCAGAGACCTGCAGACAATGAAGATCGGCCATAGAGACCAACAACAGGCAGGGTCGACCATCAGTCTCTATCTCGCTCCAGTGCTGAAGGAGGCACAGACAGCAACAACTGGCTAGTTAACTGATGGAGTCTGACATTAATGGGTATCAGTAGGGACCCCTAGGGGTCATAGTTGTAACCCGATAGGCTGACGGCTGTTTTTGCGCAAAGCCTGGAGCCACTAGAAGTGTACTTTGGTGACTTATGATATTGATTTTACCCAAACACAGCAAAAGAATCCTCAACTATTTGGGGGACAATTACAGATCAGCTTTAAAGACTTTGTCTGCTCCTCATGAGAACTCCATCCATGTTGCTCTCTATATTTAGGTTCACTGATCTCAGAATAACTACAAACTACCAATATCAATACAAGCATACTGTGCATGTCAAATTAAGAAAGTAAAAATGAATGTTGGATTAAATGAAAAGAAATTCGTATAACAATTAATTACATACACGATTTTAATAGGTCAGGCTGCTTTTAAATTTAGATGACTGAAAGCCTAAACCACAGTGTCTTAGGATAGGTTATAGTTTCCACACCTACTGAAATCAGGGATGTATTCTTGTAGGCATGGGATTGGATGCTCTGAGATACGACCAGGGGCTAAGGTTCTTCTATCTTAGTGTTTTGCCGTATTAGGGTTTAGACCCTTGCTTTCTTAGCTTGTAACCTCCTTGTTCCATGATGACTACTTGTACTGGAACCACTCTACTCATATTTGAGGAAGGAAGACAAATTGAGTGGGAAGAGTGCCAATTCCTCATTAATCAGGAGACCAGTGATTTATTTTCAACTCTAGGAAGACATTCGCGGATAACTCATTAGCTACATCTGTACCCAATAGTTCCTCAAAGCCGAGCACTTGCTGGTTAACCTAATGTTCAGCTGGAGACAACACTCCCTGCAGTACTAGCCAGTCTGGCTCAGCAGGGTAGTGCAGGAATAAAGGACTGGGTCACAGATGAGCCATGCCAGAGGCGAACATGATGGAAAATAGCAGCATTTTTTAGACTCCATAGGCTCGTATTATCATTTAACATTCGCTGTTTTAATAATGAATAATGAACAAGGAAAAAGCACTGTGGGCTTTTCCTGCTTCAGGTCTTTGAAGTTAGAATTCACCTCTAGGAGGAGAGGTTATTTATTCTACGATTGGGATATTTGTGAGTTTTGTTTGGGTGTCTTTAACCACAAAGAAAGCAACAGGAGGAGATTAACACGTACTTGCAAAATTTCATTCCACACTTCCCCCAAGCACACGGTGATTTTTCCTTTTTGCAATTATGCCATGCTCGCCCTCATCTCATGGTATTTGCAGTGGTTCTTCCATCTGAGAATTTTCTCTCCAGCTTCCTGCATCGATTTAATAATTAATTTATTTTCTGCCTCTACTTGCAAGGCACCTTGCTTTATTTTTGTGCCTTCAATTATGGCAGTTTCACTGGTGTACAGAATCATATTTATTGAGAAAACATACGAGGACTCAGCTCAGGTAGAACTGAAATGAAAAAGTGACAACAATAAAAACAAAAGAATATCTGCACTGTGTAAAAAAAATTCCTGAAAATTATCAGCATTAATTTCTCAAAAAGTACATACTTAAGAAATACCTGACAATTACATATAGGTCTTTTTTCTCTCAGGAGAAATGAGCCATTTTTCAGCTTGATGGAATAAAGTGAAATGTAATTACACACTAAACATTTTACTAATTGGAAATCACTCACACAGAGAGAAACAAAAATCAACACCATTTTGAATAAAATGCATATGCAACTATCTAACTTTCTTAAAGTAATGTTTTTTTTAACTCAGAGTTGAAACTTATCCTAGTTGCCTCATTTTATTTCTAAGATACTTAGAGTTATTTTCTTTCTTTCACTTTTGTGAAATGACCTTTATGTCTTCAATTCTTTGTTTCTTTTCTTGTGGGCTAAAATATCATCTATTTTAATATCACCTTTGCTTTGAATACTCTGAAACTCAAGAGATATACAATACTCATCATCCCTACCACCAATAATTTCCTCATATATTCAGGAATACAAGAGTTACACAGTACCCCCTGTTCCCCTAACAAATTATTTCACCGGAAACTAACTGTTGTCACATGGTCTGTTTTTCTTCCTATGGTTGCTCCTAGAAGTCTTCCTCTGAACTTCCCTTCTGAGACTACTCCACCAGTCCTTTTTTACTTCTTAGAATCCGTTTCTTCTCCACCTGCCTCCTCTGCACCATGCCGATGGCTCAACTTCTATTGTGTGAGTTTAACTCTGAAACTTAACTGTGATCTCTAATTGCCAGATTTATGTTTCTCTTTCACACAGATTACCACATTTCATGTAACATTTCCAGAATTTCTCCAATAATTCGTTTTTATAAGGCCAGACACTTCTCAGGTTTTCAGTGTCCACCCCTGGCACACCTACAAGTCTACTTACGAATGTTCCCTAGAAGTTATTCTTCCATCCTTTCTATCCTCTCCAGTTGTAAATTGTCTCTGAGCTTTCAATTTGTCCCACTTTTCTTTTTGTCTCCTTCTCTTCGTCTGTCCTTGTCTTTCTCTCCATGTCTCTGTCTCTGTTATACACACACACACACACACACACACACAGCTGTCTACTCTAATAAATATTACACTTTTAAGGAATTAATCATACAATTTAAGTGAACTACTATGTCCAATCAGTGGTCCAGTAGCTTTTTTTGCTACTTCTCACTTGGTATTTTATGTGACTATTTTTAATACCTTGGGAAACTAATACAAGAGAGCTGTTTTACAAGAAATCTTGAGGCCATGTAGGTCAATCTGAGATACCTTCAGGAAGTTAAGTGCCAGTGAAATTTTAAGCCCCTCGGTGTGAATGCTCGGTGTCCGGGAGTCAGGTAGAGCAGTTAGCCCTCGGTGGAGGGTGCAGGCCAGAACGGAGCAACAGCGCTGAGAACTCCACAAATAATAGTCACCAAACCTATAACGGCTATTTGAATAAATGTAGATGGCTGTGTTATAAAATTACTCTACTTTACAAGCTTCAGTGTACAAGAAATATTGCAGTTTATTTTCTCTAATAGGTTCCACCAAGTACTTCTTAATGAAGTCAGTGAGAAATTCATTTCCAATTATTGCTAGAGTTTTCTCTTTTCAGTAAGGGTATTCTAGGATGTACTTCTGTTCTGTAAGCAATATTCTCTAAGATGATTATAAACAAAGCCTGCATACCTCTATAAATTAGGGAAAGGCAAAATATGCGGAAAACCTATGTCATAATTCATTATTTCTTTTCTAAAGCTTTCCTATTTGGCATGAAAATTGTATTTTCCTTCCCTGGGCCTACCCTCTGAGAAGCAGGGACTTGTGCAAGTCTGGTGGGAAGTGCTTCTGTGACTTATTCCAACAAATAAAGAAGTTCTAGACTAAGTAGGTGATGGATTTCAAGGATGGCAGCTTGCTCACTAGGAGTAAGCTGGATGCTAGTTATCTTTCATGTCTGTATTTAAGGACTGCTTCTCCCTGAGAGGAAAGTATATATTTGTGCTGGCTCAATCCTACTTCACTTGAAGTACATCTTGGTTCTGAAAAAGTCTTTTAAATTGTTAGGGAGTGAAACTTTTTGTTTGTTTTTGTTTTGATCATTCAGCTTCTTGTAAGTTTAAATTTCCTACTTTAAAGAGTCTTATGTGCAGGATACCCAATCTTAATCTCCAGATGTTTTAATTTTTATAAAGCTGTTGTTACTGGAGCATGGTTAAAAGCATTAATGGCCTTGAAGTCATATCTCTTCAGGTGTTCACAAAGCCAACAACATATGTTGACTTTGAGTAATTTCCACTTTGGTATTATACCTTTTGTATATTTTGGTTTTATACATTTTGTAGCAATCATGGGTATTATCTTCTACGTCAGAAGTTTCACTCTTGGAGGACGAGGTGGTAGAACCGAGTTTTGATAAAATACTATTTTTATCATAGGCAAAAATGAAATCTGATTTAAAGTATTATTCCAACTTGTAACTGATATTTTGAGGGTTGGGATAAAAACATCATTATTAAAGCCTAGGTCACTCTAAAAGTTGACAGTTGTGTATCATCCTTCTTCCAAAATTCCAGAATTAATTTTTGGAATGTAGAGAGTCACACAATTATTAACAATCACCTCATTCTCTTTTTATGCTCATATATATTGTGAGAATATATCTAAGTATATATATATTTTTAGCACAAAAAAAGCAAGTTTAGCAATTGAAGAAGCAAGAGGTGACAATGGCAGAGTTTACATTTGTGAGTCCAAACTGACTAATGGTCATTCACCAAATGATCTCTTAAGCGCTCTAGGGATACTTGATTTTCTTTGTACTGTAGAAGAATTAAAATAATAATAATAACAATAAAACTATGTGAGTGTTAACTTTCCCAAAATTTGTGCTTAATTCTTGAAATGAAGGCTGAGTCTCTATAGTGGGGTCCCGATTCTCTTACATTAATTAACATGCATCTCGAATGGTCCACGCAGTGTTAAGTTTGCTACTTTGGGTGGATGTCTTAATTTCCTCATTTCTTATAAACATAAAAATAATTTGAAACTTCCAAATATAAGTTCTCTAGGGCATTGTTTGCTGTTAATTTCTTCTCCTATTTTTTGTCATACATGAAACCCATGCATTTGCCCTCATTTTTCATCCTTCCTGTTAATATTATTTTCCTCTCCTTCTGTACTTTCTGGCAATTAACTTTATAATTGTCCTGCTTCATTTGTCTTGTCAACTGTACTTTAGTAACATTCTTCAGTTCACAATAACCAACTGTGCCATAAAATATACTCCATGATGATAGACAATTAGCTTCATCATAACACCTTTTGATAGATTGTCTTCTGCTTGGATTGTATTACCTCTCTGCTTAGCAACTCATTAAGCCACGAGAGAAGAATCATGTTGTGTGTTACATTACTATAATGCCTAGCACAAGACAGTACTCGAATATATATGGACGCATACACACATCACACACACACACACACACACACACTCACACACAAACACATAGAAAAAATACGGGTTAACTGTATGTAACCAACTTAATGAGTTTTTACCAACATGAGGAGAGGGAGTATTTTTTTTTTAACATCATTTCTGTTACTGGGAACATGGTATTTACTTGTGTTTACAATAACCAGAGAAAATCTATTTTATTGCCCTCATTCTAAACCTAGAAAAACTGAAAAAATAATTTATGCAAACTATCATTTTAGTTTAGAGTAAAAAGATCTCCCGAGTCTTGTGCATAGGTCTGGCTTATGAATTTCACACATGTGAAGTTTTATAATCACAGGAGACAATGAGCATTAACATATGAGAACAGTCTTAATTAACTTCACCTTTACTTTTATATTTACTAATGCTAATGTAATGTTTCATATTTAATTTATTAAAAATATTCTTTTATATTATTGTGAAATATCCTTTTGAAAAATCTTACAGATGAAAACTTTCTAATCAGCCTAAATAATTTCCCAGAAGTGATAATTTAATGTCTTAAAAATTTTTTTTTTCTTAATTTTTTCGCTGCTATACAAATCAAAAAATTTGTAGAGAATGCTTCCCAAAGAATTGAAAATATAGTTTGTCTTTAATTCATTGTTTTATTTTACCTTATTTACTGAATTAATTCTCTTTTGGGACATTATTGATAATTAATGAGCTTCACCCACCCAGGGTGGAGTTGGCATACAATATAAGGGAGGGAAGAAGGTGTGCTTTTCTCCTCTTTTGCCCTTTAGCTCTTGTTGCCTGCCCACCTCCATGAGTGACCCCTCAGCCATGCCAACCTGCCTTGGAGCCAGCTGAGT
>RJWT010042561.1:0-12102 GCA_004365215.1 Cuniculus paca | reverse complement strand
GTAAAGTTATTGTATAAATCCAAAGGGATTTAAATTTGGCAACAGGGTTTATATACACAATTCAGGCATTAAGAAAAATAGAAGGAACAGATTTTAAAGTTTTCTGCCCAAAGTTCTTCAATTCTATTTGAATATTAGTTCTTCACCAGACAGAGAGCTTTTGGAGGTGATAGAAGTCTTCATTCCAGAAAGAAAGATAGAACTGTATATCAGCTTTTGTTTTCTGTTCAGGAGACTGCCAACCTACAATCCTATAGATGTTTATTTTTATTTATGTATTTTAGAAATATGTGTTTTCTTACTGATTAAGCTGGTTGGACACTGTGGCTTAGCTATGTAAATATAATCAAGTTTCATAATATTTTTCTTTCAAAACAAGATTTTAGAAAAGTCCAACCTGAGTAAGAGTGTGAATATAAAAAGAGACACATCTCCTATTCCTCCATGCTCCTCACTTCCACAGTTGGGAATAAGGGATTGCACAGATAAAGGAGCAATGGCTGGAATGCATATAGAAACCTAACTTTGACCTGCAACCTGCAATATGAACCCCAGCAAATCAACCGTTTATCTGGTCCAGGAACCCAGTGTGCTGTCTATCAGACTATCAGACTGCTATCTCTGGTAACCAGATTCAGAAGCTAAACAATGCCTGCAAAAATCAGCCCAAAATGGCCAGAATGTGAATAACTGACAGTATCACTTCCAACTTAGAACAAAACTTAAGAAAACCAAATATGCAGCCCTAATCAACTGCACAGGATACCCCATTTCTAGTCACCTCCAGCTGCCCCAAGGCAACAGCCTTCCATCAGAACACATCTGAAGTCTCTCTTTTTTCTACTATAAAATCTTCCCAATCCTCTTCCTGTCTTTCAGTCTCCGTCAAACTCTCAGTGAAACTTGAATTCAAGTAGACTGGGCTTGCTCCTGTTTGGTTGGTCTTCACTTATTTCCGTAGAGAGCATGAAAAAAAAAAGGACTCACAACCAGTATTTCCAAGATCCGAATATGCAGAAAGTGGGAGCAAGTGGGGTGCCAAGGTCCTGTAGTAGGCTGCTGTGGAAAGAGTCTGTGTGAGCATGGTCAGTTTCTGCTCAACTTTATGCAACCCTCATAATCGTCACAGAGGGATGAGCAACAGACAGAGTGAAGGAGACAGAGGGCAAAGTTTTTCTCCTCTAAGAAGTTTTTTTTTTTTTTTGGTACTGGGGATCGAACTCATGACCTCACGCTTACCAGGCAAGTGCTTGAGCCACTGAGTCAAATCCCTAGCCCAAGAAGTTTGAAAAATATGAAATAAATGTAATCCCCTAATTTTCAGTGATCCATCCTCATCAGTGACTTCCACCAATTACAGATCAAAGATATTTGAACAAAAATGTATCTAATTTATAGACACGTATAAACATTTTTCTTGTCGTTATTGCTTAAGATATACAGTAGACAAACTATTTACATAGCATATACATTATATTAATTAGATATCATAAGTAATTTAGAAATGATTTAAAGGAAATGAGAGGGTATACACAGGTTTTTACAAATATTATGCCATTTCTTAAGAAACTAGAGCATTTGTAGACATTTGTATCTGAGGGCATCCTGGGACCAATCTCCTATGGACACATAGGAACACTGTATAGTATCTGGTCTTTGAAATCTTAATTCTTTAATACAGTTCAGTGTTATTAGTGGTAGACTTATCATCTTCATCATCATCATCAACATCATCATCATCATCATCATCCAAGTGACTGTATAGGAGTCACACAAAATCTGTGGCAGTTAGGGTGCAGTGTCAACTTGATTGACTTTGGGATGTGCCTAGAGGATTGACAAAGCATACTTTTTGGTGTGTCTAGGTGGGTAATGGAGGCAAGGCTTTGGGATCGATGTCTGCTCCTTTGCGTCTTCTCCATTGGCACTGCTCAGCTGCTCTGCTTTCTGGAAACCATGAAATAAGTACCTTTACTCCACAATGCTCTTCCACCATGTGTCTGCCTTGGAACTAGCTGGCCATGGACTGAATTCTTTTAAAATATGAGCCAGATTAAACACCTTCTCTTTTAAGTTGAGGATGTTAAGTATTGTATCCAACAGTTGGAAAGTTAACTAATAAAATAATCAAGAAATTACTGGACTTCCGGCCAGGTTGTTATTCTAGAATTACTCCGTCCAGAACCAGTCCTTTACTTAAAATCTGTATAATGAGGAAATGACACCATGTTACTGGGATTCATGTATAAGGTTCCTCTTTTTTAATGCCCACTGATTTGAGGAAAGAGTAAAGAGTAGAGCAAATACTTGCCCCCTCAAAGACTGAATACTGAGATTGAAAACCCAGGGTTGAGATGGGAAGAAGGATTTCTTTAATAATCTCTTTGTTTAAAATGGCAAAGAAAAGAAAAATTTGAGCCATTACAGAATAACAGTATTTCCTACGAAGAATGGCCTTTGGGTAAGGGTATAGGTACAGCTGAAAGCTCCCTTCTCCATCTGGATTGAGCTCAAAATACATGCAAAGGATTAATAAATAGCCCTGACTGCCAAAACAGAATATTTTCAAAGGCTTGAGTCTAAATAGAATTCATTTTGTTATTCTCAATTCAGAATTTAGAGAATATTTGTACTTGTAGTAGTGTCCTAATTGGATAAATAATAGCATCTCCTAGTTGTTAAAATTATTTGAATTAATACTTGCTTTGGACAATGCAATAACACACCCTTCTCAGCACATTGTGCTTTGATTTTGATGAACAGTGCAACTAAACCTCATCTATCTTCTCATAACATGATTAAGAAGAATTGGTTATTAGATAAAGGTACAGAACAAAGACAAAAGCATTTCCAGTAGAAGCTTCAGGTCGTTTTCTAAACAGACACACATAATGGGAATAAATGATATCATTGCATGTTCCTGGGATGGCCACAGAACATGAAGTACAGTTGGGGTCTTTCTTTGTGTGGTAGTTTCCCTGGTCTGGAGAAACCAAGTAGGAAAGTGCTAGAACTAAATCAGAGGCTATCATTCTTCTCTTGGAGAATCAACTCCAAAAGGCAACACATTTTACCTGTGGTCTGAGACCTTTATATTTCTACTCGTCTCATAGTATGCAGTCTTTCAACTCTGGAGTTAGTCCTGAGAAATCAATGTTTTATCAGTGAGTTAAAGACGAGGTTTTTCATTGATGGATCCACCAAAAACATTAATTCAATACTCTAATAATAAAAGTTAGTACTAAGTGTGATGAGCACTACATGTAATAATATGTCTCAATTCTTGTCTTCCAAAAGTTGAGTGTAGTTAGAGTGATAATCCTCACATTTATCTCCCCCATTGAGAAGGCCAACTTTGTAAGAAGATAGTGTATCACTGAGGATCAATATTTTGAGAATTTAAGAAATCTCATCAAGCAACTCAGTGTCAGATTTAAAATGAGGTGTTCTGAATCAGACAGATCTGGATTGCTTCCACCTTTTTACTCCCTAGTTGTGTTATCTTAAGCAATTGCCTCAACTTCCTTATACCTTTCTTTCTAAACCTATAAAAGAGGGTTTATAACAATATTTCTGTAAGGCTTTATCGCAAGGTCTTAGCACAAATAGGCATTCAAAAGATGATAGCTATTATTTTTTCTAATTTCTGTCCTCACTGGAAAATGAACTGTTTTAAGTTACCCTTCTTCCTCCTCCTCCTCCAGTTGTTTTGTTACTGTGTTCTGTGTTTTTTCCCTCAACATGAATCTGATAGCTTATTGCCATGGAGAATGTGTCTGCACACAAGGTTGAATTCATGAGGACCTATGGCTTAGAAGGTCAGTTCTCAACTCTGAGAATTTTGATACACTGTACAGGAAGCCACACAGATGGAGAGTGTGAAGACCCTGAATCCATGTACAGTCACTCACCATTGTAAAAAACACATTATTAAGTTATTTAGTTACCCTTAAGTCTCAGTTTTTCCACTTGTCAGAGGGGAAAAATAGAACGTTTCTCTGACTGATTGTCAGATATTGTGATAAACAATTCTACGCATACCATCTCATATATTTCTTATTACAACCATTCAAAAAAATTTTGTCTCCATTATAGCAATGAGGAAATAGAGGGAAATGAAAGTGGTTATACATAGTCTTACAGATGAGATTATAAACTTAGGCTTACTTCAAACATGTCCTCACCAGTTCCACCTTGAATAATCTACTAGGTAGTTTTTTTTTTGCCTCAATTACCTCAACAGCAAGCCGGGGATATCAACACATATATTTTGAGCTTGTCAATATTTAAGTGAAATGATTATTATGTATTAAGAGTCCAGTTCAGTTTCTGGCATATAGCTAATGCTCATTAGCTATGAGGATAATCGAGTGCTAATTTGATGTCAAAATGGAGTGGATGGCAAGGGTACATGGCAAATTTCTGAACCTAAACACAATTTCAGGGGAATATATTGGCCTCACCATACTTCTTTGAAGTCCCTGATATCATCTCCTGTTCCCTTGACCTTAATCTTCAAAGCAGATGAATTGCGTAGTTGTTTCTGGAACACAAAGGAATTGTTAATCACAGAGTAGCAGAGACAGCCTTGAACCCAACTTTGGTTGATGTTAATGCCCAATTCCTAGCTGTTCACAGGGGTTCAGATGGCAAAAATAGCCACAAGGCCTCCAGGTTTATCAGGACCATGAGATTTGTTCATTAAAGAGCATATTTAATGAACATCTACAATACACTAATCACTCTTTTATACGTGGAGTTATATTTGCAAACAAGATAGACTAAGATCCTGATACTTGTGGAGCTCACAATGCAGCTGATAGAGAAAGCCATACACAGAATAAATAGTATAGATAAGTAAATTACATAGTAAGTAAGAAAATGATCAAAGTACTATAGAAAAAAGGGGGAGTATAGGATAGGGGTTTGGGAGTATCAGGGATGGGATAGACTGTGACAGTTTTAATTTGGTTCCCAGGGAATGTTACCCAACTGGCATCATAATTAATATCACCTCAGAGATACTAGCACTGAGCTAAATCTGCAGATGTTTCATGCTGCTTTGTGTGAAAAGTGGATTGAAATGATAATTTAAGAGTAATTATTTTAATTGATGTTTGCGTATCAGAGAGGTAGTGAGCTCACTGGTGGGATGAGAAGACATATTTATGATTAAGGATGTTCAACTTTATCTATTTCAATGCATTTGCCATTTGAGTCTCTTTTCTGACAGGAGGTAACCCTCCCAGGAAATCATGAACAATTCTCTTTACCTGGAAATATGCTTTCATTTGTTCTCTTGCGATGAGCAGAAAAGATGGAAAGAATCTGTGAGAAAACTTGAAATTATCAGCCAAAGACTCTTAGCGAGCTCAGCCAGTTGTGCTTGCTGTTGTGACCTGTCCATGTGCAGAAGGCAGAAGCTCATGGAAAAATGTCCACTATTCAACAATAGACACAATTTGCTTTCTAATGAAATAAATGACAGTGTGTACAATGCTTTTGCAATTAATTCATGTCCTAGTGATATTAAAATCATTAAAAAGTTACCCAGAAAGATAATCAGGATATACAGTGGAGAAGCTGTATTGTTGTGTGATGTTATTTCTTGATATTATTTAAATATAAATGCAAAAAAATCCCTAAAATATTAACAGAGCTTATCTCTGGGTAGTGGACATATTGATTCTTCCTTTCTTCTTATGAAAGTTGCATATCATTTTTGAATAAGAACAATAAAAATAATCACAAATAAATCCAATTATGCAAAGATATATCATCATGTTCCCACCAAAAAACTTGAAATCCCTTTGACAGTGTTAGGGTCACCTTCATTCCATTTTATTTGTGTGTGGCTTTGGTAGGAGGTCACATCAGTGATATGCTAATGAATATTTAACAACTAGTGCTCTATTGTCTCTGAACACTCCCCCATACACACACACACACACACACACACACACACACACTGAAAGAAGCTTTAATTTTTAGTGTTTGTCACTTTTTATTGTGTAGGACTTCCCTCCATGGCTAAGTTCAAGGTACCAAAGTAAAGTCACTGAACATGGTGCCTCATGTACTAAAATACCAACTTTATTTTTCCAGATTTCTTGAGATAGTTGATGCTGTAAGATTAAGTCTTGGATGTGTTCAGAACAACCATTTCCATTCCCAGTCCTTTCCTCCTTCAGGCACTCTATTCATTTTTCTCCTTCCACTGTGACTTTGGAAAACAAACTTTAGTATGGAGGTAACACAGCACTGAAAGAAGCTGGGTTATGAATGACTGGTTAAATCACAAAAACTTGGGTTTAATTGTTATTGCAAAGTAGCAAAATCTACCCTAATTTACCTGCCTATCTCACCAAAACATTTCAGTGAAAATGAGAGAATGTGGCCAGAATTTTGGTCCACTTATTTTTCTCAAGATAGTTCTGCAGAACCCATAGTATAACCCATATAACTCTATTATAACCCTTACTCTGCTCATTGCAATTTACCCTCTGTGTGTCCTTCCACAAGCTCCATATGGTCAGTGCTGGCTTCTGGAGCTAGTCTAGATAGAACTTTGGTTTACATGTTGATGGGACTTCACACATTATCCTATAAATGCTGGAAATGAAAACCTATCAAGAACCATTACAGTATTTCAAAATTGTTGCAATGTTTGTATCAAATGGATATGTTTTTTGCACACCAACCCACATGGTCCCTTTGCTATTGATCATAAGAAGGAAACTCTTTCAACTGAGATTATAAAACAATGTTTCATTTCTCCTGGAAAAAATTGCATTTGCAAGCTGACTGAGGAAGAAGAGATCTCAACTCCTGTGAAGGGAATCCTAATAGTATGAATTGATTAAAAAACAAATAAACTTCGTGGTGAGGAGAAGTGGCACAAGGCCCTCATCTGTGCCTACATACTTATCTGTTGGCCAGGCAGAAATGGCCAGGCCATTTCTAAGGGCTATGAGAGCACTTTATAGCCACACCCATCCCACTCTATTGTGCTTATCACTGTTGGTGATAAGTGTTTTTCTGACTATGTATTGCCTATCTTATCACACCGGAATATAGGCTCCCTAAGCACCACAATTGTGAGTTTTTCTCACACTATAAACCAGCGCCTTCCCTGGGCTATGTTGTGGGTGCTGAATGGGAAGTTGCCCTCATGCCTTGACCCAGGCTGCTTGTGCTCTTTGAGAGGGAAGAGGAGAGCAAAATTAACATAAATACTGCATTATGCTACACACTTCAAGGTCTTCTCATTCAGAATTTACACCTCTCCTGTGAACAATCTGGTGTTACTCTTCATTTACAGGTGAGGAAGTGGCTCAGTGATGAAGCTAGAATTTGACCATGGTCAGGCCAACATCAGGGCATCTGTTCTTTGCATCAAACTCCTCTCCTTTTACTCTCCAGTTGTTGCTTCTGGACCTTTCTTTCCATTATCAGCTTGTCACTGAGGTCAGAATAGAGCAGTGATTGGGAGTCAAGGTGTAGACCCATCTAAGATGCTGGACCATCAGCTTTAGGGGGACTAGTCCTCACTTGAGACTCCCAAGATAGCTTTTTACTCAGTGTGGGAAGAGATTTGTACATTCTCACTAGCACCTCTTCCTCCAGTTCTGTTTGCTGAAAGACAGTGGGGAGTGAAAAAGCAACGTGAGAGCACAAAATTTCTTTTGAGTCTATCAAGAAATAGAATATCCTGAGACTGGTAAGAAATCAAAAATACCATAAAACGTTTTTAGAAAGAATCATCACTCTTTCCAAGCAACCCTTCCTCAATTCTTTCTCATTACTTATTTCTTTCATATATTCCTGGCCTTCTGCCAGGTGTATTATGATTCAGTCATTCTGACCACACTGAGTAGAGACCACTGAGTCAGGTCAGAAAGCTGGAGACTAATGAACCACTGACTATGTGGCTTTTCTGTCTCCTGCAGTTGGTCAGCATGCAATCTCTTTAAGTGTGCAGATAATGGGATTATGCTGATCTTTAGTATTTCAGCCTGGCTATCAGAATTCCGAGTGAATATTCTAAAAATCTCTGATGTAGATTGAAAACCTAAATCATATATATTTATAATATAGTCAAATGGTAGTCTTGGAGTTATATAAATAAAGAGCTCATTGATATTTTTCTTCTTAAATTATACTGAGAAACAAGGGAATTCAATCTGGTTTCCAAGGACACTGGGAAGGTGGCATTGTATCTTCTGTCCTTATCTTGCTTTCATTTTGTTGTTGTTATTGTTTTTGTTTCAAGAGCACTTAAACTCCTATATTGAAAGAAAATGTATGAATAATGATCTTCCAGCAATAAGATAGAGTCCAACTTCCTTGTGTATTATCCAAAAGAAACAAAAAGGAAACTCTGTAAGTTAAAATACAAGAGCCATAGACTCACTAACATCCCTCAGGGGAATCTGAAAAACAACCTTGGCCCTTTTCCCAGCTCATTTAAAAGCGAGAAGTCAATGGGATGATACTATTTGTGCCAAGCTATAATAGTGATAAATAATGCATAGGCATTTATTATTTCACAATCCCTCCCCTCCCACTCAATCAAAGCCCTAAGCAGAATTTCTCCTCCTTACGCTTATTCTCCCCAGCTGAAGAGCACAGGAAGAAATGACTGTGGCTCACAACTATCCTCAAGCAGAACAGAATCTAAAAACTCTGCGTGCTCCACAGGCCATATAGAAAGATGATGCACCCTGCCAGGATCTGCCCCAAATCTCCATTTGACCAAGGAAACTCTGCCTAACAGTGTATTGTGGCAGACCTGAGTTTCATGGATTTGGCCAAATAGGAAAATGGACTGAATTTTTTGAGAATGGCTGGATGTGGCCATTCAGACAGAGGGGAAGGCAATGTTCTGCACTCACACGGTGAGAAAGACAGCTCAGCTGAAGTGTCAGCCAGTTTGCTGCCCACGGATCCACCTGCTGTGGTTGTCTTTTGGATGAGCAAAGTCCAGGTTCTTTCCCTGAGTATTGGGAAGACTGGTTGGCTTGGACAATCTGGCTGAGGTTTTCCCAGCAATAGCTCAAGAACTAGTTCCTCCAGATACCAGAGGGGAAGACAAAATGTTCCATGAATAAATACATTCAAGAAATAATTGTGTTTCAAGAATGCTACATTTCTGAAGGTCAAAAATACATATTTGTAAATGGTGATTGTCCAAAAAGGTGGTGGTAATGGGTAAGGGAATAAAACTAATGATGATTGTCAAACATAATTGACATAGATTTGTTTTTTCCTGCATGATTCCTATGGATGCCTTTTAGAAGTAATGCCTTTTCCATGGAGTACACTTTAAGAACTATTAATATCCAAAAAATCCAATTAATTAAAAATATTCAGATTAAGGATTTGGATTGTCTTGCTAAGTCCTTTATAAAGGTCATGTACTAGCTGTGTTATCTTAGGGAAGTAACTTCACTATATTCTTAATTCTCAAAGTGGAAAAATCAAAATGATTAAATGAGGCAACATACAAGTATGTAAAGACAAAGTCATCTACTTCTGGTCATAGAGGGCTGCTATTCCGATTATGACTGTAAAGTCAAGTTTCCATGCTCTAGCATTTTTAAGAATTCATGATAGTTTGGTCTCAGAGATGATGTTTTAAGCACAATAGAAAAGACATGGTCTTTGAAATCAGACAGCTATGATGTCAAATACTGGTTGATCTAACTGTATACTATTAGGCACATTACTTTACTGTGTCTTTGTTTTTCCTCTGTAAAATAAGAAGATTTTAATGCAATATGGGAATGCTTTTAGAATTCAATGAGTTATGTATGTAAGGTTCTCAGCATGGTTCTGCCTGCATATTGTAAGCATTCTCAAACATCACCTGTTTCCATCATCTTCATCATCATCACCACCACAACCATCAACTCAATTAAAACACACAACAATCATGCAGGCTGAAAATTATTACAGATGGAATGTGAAGACTAACAGGGGCTAAACAATTCATTTAAGGCTATAAACTAGGAGGACATAAAACAGAAATTTGCACCTAAATCTGTATGTTTGAAAATCTCCATATCATGAGGACATTTAATGTTAAAGAACATCTATGCGCTCTGTATATTTCCCAAACTTCCTTATCTTATACTGGGGCCAAATGAATACATTTTGTCAAGTGGGAATGTATAATGATGAGTCATTTCTGGTTGAGGACACTTATGCTCTAGGGAACCTACTTCACCCCTCTGTTCCCTGTCATGTTATGCTTTGAAGACACACATATAGTGTGCCACAAAACAGGAAAGCCAGAGTCACTGTCACCAATATAGCTCTGAAGTGAGGTAGTTCCTGATGATGATACCAGAAACACTGCCAAAAGTCTTCCAGTCTCCCACTGTGCAGCCATTCACAAAGAGTCAGGGAGACATTGTTTACTGTTCAAGAAGAGCAGGTGACTGGCATGGGTACAGATGGGTACCAAACCTTGTAAAAGCAAAGTAATGGAAACAAGTCACATGTCTATTAGTCAGGTGATAAATAATACTAGAATAATATGCAGCAGTCAAAATGAGTAAGAACACAGTCATCGACAGGGCTAATTAAAAACATGATGAAAAATGGGAAAAAAGGTATAAAATGTTGACTAAACTTTGTGCAAATTTTAAAAACATCTGTATATATTTTTATGGATACATACACAGTGTACAAAACTATTCATAGGAGGAATACTTATGAAGTACAGGGATATGAAGAATGTGGGGAGAGTTGACAAGTGTGCTTTAACTACATCTGTAACATTTAATTTCTGGAGGAAAAGGAGAGACATCTTAAGAGAGCTTACAGTGCCAGCCATGGCAAATCCATGTGGGGAAGATGCTTGTATTATTTTCTGAACAAGTGTGTTTTCATGCTCTAAAACATTCAAATTATTTTATAAGTTTAAATTATATAATAATATTCAGTTCATTTATGCGAGGTTTAAATGAAATATAGCTAAACTATCTTTTTTGGGGGGGATACCAAGAATGAAACTCATGACCTCATGTTTGCCAGGCAGGTGCTGTGCCACTGAGCTATATCCCTGGTCCCCTAATTAAACTATTTTGCACACTGTTTGCCATTAGGGTCCTGGGGCTAGGAGAAAAATAGGCTCTCTTCCTCTCAAATTCCTGACCCCACCTTAATATTTATGTAGTGGTTTATAGTTTACAAAAAGCTTTTATCCCCATTATTTCATTTAATCTTCTAAACCAGCCAATGAATGGCTTTTTCCCATTTTAAGACATTCAGGTCCAAGAAATGAGTATAGGTGGTTCATGACAGACTAAGGGAGAAATCATATTGCCTTATATCCTGTCCTTGGTCCCCATGCCCCCGTCTTTCCAAGATGACTTGTCATGGGCTAAAGAAAATTTATCTTTCTGCAATGTTGCTCTGATAAGCCTCATTTGTAGGCTGTAGGAGAGAGCTGAGTTAGAAAAAACAGCATTCTTCCCCTAATTCCTTCACCACAAATCCCCTAAGCTATCTACCTGAATGTTCATGTTCATAAAATAAAGCTCCAGATTCTACTGATCCTGCAGCATTATTCAGTATTATTGCTTTTGAAATCTGTGCAGATCAAATAAAATCACATGTGTATGTGCATTGGTAATAATGATGCTGCAATACAATGAAATCCTTTAATATGAACTCACATTGTTATTATATAAATGGACTTTTGAACTGAATGCTCAGCATTCCCCTGAAGTTCAGATCCTTCCTAAAGTTCAAAGAAATACAGGAGAAAGGGGGAAAGTCTGGTTCTTTCAAAGACAAATCTGAGTAAAAGCCCAAGGGAAAATTTCTAAGTGCAAAACATCCATTCAGCTGAGCCAAGAGAACCCAAGCTGTGTTCAAGTGTGTATGACATGGAAGTGCCACAGTGTCTTTTTCAATAAGTGGCTTCAATTTATTCACATTGTTTTCCATGCTGTAGAACTAATTTCTAATTTACTATATCTGATATGATTCATTAATCTAGAAAATTAGATTTCTGGGGGAACATGGTGTATGTTTCCAAAAACTAAAATCCAACTCTCTGTGTTCTTTTGTTTGCCTTCAAAGAAACTTTTC
>RJWT010042560.1:0-12113 GCA_004365215.1 Cuniculus paca | reverse complement strand
ATCATTTCCATTTTTTCTTCTTCTTCTTTTTTTTTTTTTTTTTTCGGCCCTGGGGATTGAACTCACGATCTCATGCTTGCCAGGCAGGCACTTAGGCCACTGGGCTAGTTCCTGGCCCATGTCTTTTTGAGATAGGGTCTCACTATGCCGTTCAGGCTGCAATGATCCTCCTGTCTCAGCCTCCCAGGTGCTGGGTTTACAGGCGTGAGCCACCGCGTCTGGCTCGTTTCCATATAATTTAATTGTATAACCTCGGTATTTAAAATAAACTTACCATATCTGATTTTAGGACATATAATTGTCCCTAAAAGATCCCTCCTGACCTCTTGCAGTCTCTAGTCCCACCCCCAGCCTCTGTCTACTTTTCTCTGTGCATGAACAGAATCATACAAAATGAGGCTTTTTGGGTCTGGCTTCTTTGACTTAGCATAATTTTTGGAAGTCTCCCATGTGTTGGCATGAATTACAGCATCATTGTTTTTATGGCTGAATATTCCATTGTGTGAATATTCCACATTTTGCTATCCATGTACCAGTTTCTCTCAGTGTTTTGCTTTTGTCTTAGCTCTGCTGTTGACAGGCACTGTATTCTTTTTTGGAGGGGGTACTGGGAATCAAACTCACGACCTTGCGCTTGCCAGGCAGGCGCGCTTATGCCACTGAGCTATATCCCAGCCCCAGGCACTGTATTCTTGAGCAGGTCACTGGTGTCTGTGGACTTTGGTGGTCCCATCCTCAAAATTAGGAGGTTAACTGAGCAACTGTCAAATTCCTTACCCTGTATTGTGTCCTTTACACACTATCTCATTCAATCAGGTTCTTTTTTTTTCCACCATTGCAGAGAGAGAAAACAGGCTTAGAGAGGTGACAGCCCCAAGGTCACAGCATCAGGTACATCATTTAGTCTTGTCCTCAGTTTGTGCAGTGCTGTTAAGGTTGGGGGACACAACACTGTAAAGGCCCAAGGTCCCTGTCCTCCGAACATTTGCTTGCAATAGGATGGTCAGGCAGTAAGCATCTACTTGATGCCAAATGGGCCAAGTGGGGTGGCAGTGGGGGGAGAAGAGCATTTTCGTGTCGTATTACTAGGGAGGCCACATGGGGCATAGGTCTGAAGAAACAGCCTGAGGTCTAGAGTCAGGTTCACACTTGGAGGGGCCAGCTTGGTGGTTTGAGAACTTTTAAGTTTATTAGTGTGGGGTTTTTTTGAGGCAAGGTTTCATTGTGCAGTTTAGGCTGGTCTTGAACCCACTGTGTGGCCCAGGCTGGCCTTGCATTCACCGCTATCCTCCTGCCTCAGCCTCCCAGAGTGCTGGGATTACAAGAGTATGCCACCACACCCAGCTTTACATATCTCATCTTGATCCTTTTTACTTCTCCTTTCCCCTCCCTCCCATCTCCCCTAAAGACTACATTTATTTTTTATTTTTTGGCAGGGCCTCACTAAGCAGTGCAGGCTGGCTTAGACCTCACTGTAGCCCATGCTGACCTTGAACTTGAGGCCACCCTGCCTCAGCTTCCCAAGTGGTGAGATTATAGGTGTGTACCACAACACTCACCCAAATTTTTTTTTAAATCTTCATATACATAAAGAAGATGAATACTATTCATATAAGCAGTGAATTTCTGCAGCCACTGCCAGGCAGAACTAGAATGTCACACACAGTAGGTTTGAATCTCCTGTGTATCACTCCTCCATTCTCTTGTCCCCCAGAAAGAGCACCCTGAAGTTTTCATTATAATTCCATTGTTTTCTTTAGAGGATAGACAGTGTGTGTACGCTGTGTGCATTCCTGTCTCTGGGCCACTGCTGTTTTTACACGTAGGGGTGTGGCAGTGCCGATGCTGGTTCTATGATGTGTGAGTCACTCATTCTCACGCTGTAGTAATCCACAGCGTGAATGTATTGCAGTTCATCTGACCCGCAGGTGGACACATGGGTCATTCCAAGTGACACGCCATGCCATTAGTGTGGGACACCTGTGTTTCCCAGAGCATGTGTGGGACATGTGTGTTTCTCTCTGTGTTGCTGGGTCCTAGGGAATGAATGTACTGTGTGTTCAGCACCTTGTTGTTATGTAGCTTAGTAATTAAGTTATTATTACTTGGGTTTTGTGTTTCTTCTTGAACTACTTTAGATAAATTATTTTTTCTTAGAAATTTTCCTGTTTTCAAATTTAATTCCATTAGACAGTTCAGAATATTTTGTTACCTGTATGTATGCCCTGACTTAGCAGTTCTGATATTGTTTTTTTCCAATTCTGCCTTGTCAGAAGTTGGCTAAGTTTTCAGGTGTGTTCAGTTGCTTTTTCCCCCCTTCTAAAATAGTGCTTGAGCTGGGGCTGTGGCTCAGTGCTAGAGTGTGTGTCTAGCAGGCCTGAGTGAGGCCATGGGTGCAAGCCCTGGCACTGCCTAAATAAATGAATAAATAAATAGCACGAATTCATGGCTCCTATTCTTTCATTTATTTTCTTAGTTCTACCACAAACTACATTTCCAGCCCTCCCCTTTTTTTTCTTTCTCTCTCTCTTTTTTTAAGCTTTTTAAGGTTTAAGTTTTGTTTTTTTTTTTTCCCCCAGCACAGGGGATCAAACTCACAACCTCACACTTGCCAAGCAGGCGCTTAGGCCACTGAGCTAAATCCCCAGCCCTTGTATTTTTGAGACAGGGTCTCACTATGCCATTCAGGCTGGCCTTGAGCTCACTCATTCTGTAGCCCAGGCTGGTCTTGAACTCACAACGATCTGCCTGTCTCAGCCTCCCGAGTGCTGGGATTACAGGCATGCGCCACCATGCCTGGCTAGGTTTAAGATTTTCATACAGAGCTACATCTGAAGTCCATTTTTTTGATTTTGAGACAGGATCTCTTTAGGTGGCCCAGGCTGGTCTTGAGCCTCCTGAGTAAACAGGATTACAGTTATTTTTCTTTGTACTTTCTTCTTTGGGTTCTTTCTTTCTTCCTTTCTTTTCCTCTCTTTTCTGTAACATTTGTTTTCTTCCTTCTTTTGTATTTTCTAAGCATTGGAGTTGGCTTTGGTGAGGTCTTGATGAATACTTGGCTCCTTGGTCAGTTAATTCACTGAGAGCCTTGTCACCCTCTGCGCAGGCTGTACCATGGGAAGGGCCCAGTGGGGAAGGAAGCTTACATCCTTATCCCTTGAAGGTGCCCAGCCAGCGGAGGGCCTTTCACCTCAAGAAAACCTGTGAGGAAAGAAAAAGAGAGGCCCTCCTGATCAGGGAGCATGGGGAAGAATGTCCCCCTGGAGCTGAGAGAGGGAGGGCCTTTGAGAAACTATTTGAGCCTCGCTGGGAACTTTCCACTGAGTGGACCATGCAGGAGTTAAAGTTATTTGTTTAGTTGTTTGGAGTAAGGTCTTGCTCCTAGTCTAAGCTAGCCTTGAATTCTCTGTGTAGCCCAAGGCTGGTCTCAAACTCGCAGTCCCTTTATAACTCTTAAGACGCCACCATCCCTGCAGGATGGTGTTTGTTTGTTTGTTTGTTTCTAATAGGAAACAAACCCAGGACTTTGCATATGCCAGGCAGGTACTCTACCCTTGGGCAATACCCTTGGCCCCAAGGAGGGTTTTTGAATTTGCCTCTAATCCCTTTGCAGCACAAGGAAATGGGTAGTAGAATGAGTGCACGGTAGCTCCTCAACCCTTCTACAGCCAGTCAGCTTCCTAGGGTGCATGAGAAAGGTGCACAAAGTGGGGTCTCCTTCTGCAGCTGTTGAGCCCAGGCAGGTGGGGGTTGCTGGAAAAACTCAGGCCCAGAGGCCACGGACTCCTGTACTTTTGACTTGCTAGAGGTTGGGCTAGTTGACTGAGCCTCCTCAGAACTGGCTGGGAATCCTGCAAGTTCAGTACTTTACAGTGTACGAAATCCTATCTCAATATTTGGCTCATTTCTCCTTCTCATCTGCCTGTGACTCACAGTCCCAGCCCACAGAAGAGGATTTTGAGGTGCCTGATCCCTGAGTCATTGGTCATGGCCAGTGATGACCTCGGCACTTAGCATGCATTCTCTCGTTAGGTTCCCCAGGTACCCCTTCATGGCACCCCCATTTGCAAGTGAAGAAATTGAACCCAGGGAGGTGACACCAGCAACTCAAGGAGCTCAGTGCCACAACCCATAGCCCCAGCCCAGGACACTTTGTAGAGTGAGGACGTAAAAAAAGTGAAAATACTGGGAAGGGTTGGAGAGAAAGCCTGGCTCCTGGGCATCCTTTCTTTCGTATGCGCTTACTTGGCGGGTGTGAAGACAGTGCCAGCGGCTGGCCACACTTGCTGTGGAGGGAATGAAATATTGCAGGCTCCCCTCCCTACCAAGGAGGACTTAAAACCAATCATCCATTTTATTTTCCAACTTCCACATTCTCATCATGACTGACCACCTTCCTCTCTGCTTGTCCC
Source organism: Cuniculus paca (assembly GCA_004365215.1). Lineage (NCBI taxonomy): Eukaryota > Metazoa > Chordata > Mammalia > Rodentia > Cuniculidae > Cuniculus > Cuniculus paca. The sequence continues at coordinate 7,701 of RJWT010042560.1, read as the reverse complement.
TTCTGCCTTGGCCTGAGCATGCCTCTGCCACATGCAGAAAGCACACGTGCCGCTCCATTTGTCCCTGAAGCCCTTTCTATGGCCCATGTGGAAATGTCACCCTGGGGTCATGGATGGAAAGATTGGGCAAAGCACCTCTCCTATGGGCAGTTTGGCCTGGAATCCACCTACTTCCTTCCTCCACTGTGGCTTCCTCATAACAGGGCCATGACTTTTCAAGCAAGGTCCCTGGGGCTGGTGCCTCAAGGGTGGGAAAGGCAGGAGGCCACTTAAGCACTGTCTGTGGCAGTGTCCTCCAGATGAAGTTGGCCCTGGGAGTGAGAGATGAGGGCCTTGGCCAGGCAGGAAAGGTTTCTTGTTCACATGTGCTCACCTCCCTCTTTCAGGTGTAGTGTCTTTTCCATGACCAGGAGTTCATAGAAGTGGTGAAGTATAAGATGGTTGTGTGCCGGGAATGTGGTACTAAACCAGCATGGACAGTTTTCTGGGTTCCTGTACTAATGCGTCTGTGCTGGAAGTGACTCACCCTTAACCTTGCAGGCGCCTGCCCGAGGTGGGAGGGAGGCCGGGGTGAGCCCCGGATGTTGCATGTGCCCTTGGCTTTGGCATTGGGCGTGTTCTGGTGGGAAGCACCTCAAGGAGTAGCCTCAGAGGGCTGAACCAAGCTGAACTGCATGTGGGGGAGACTGGGAGGCTTGTGCCGTGCGACTGACCTTGAACCAGAACCGTGGTCCAGAGGGTGCCAGACTCGCCAGCAATTGCCAGATGTCCTGGCAGGAAACCCAGCCTCCAGCCCTGTGCTTGGGGCCAAGGACTGGGTTGACCAAGTGGGTACTAAGGGACCCAAACAAGTCTCACCTCTGGGGTGTAATCCTTGGACTTTCTAGTATTAATTCCTTTGCTCAGGAGCAATTATTACAGCGAGTTATTACAGCAAGAGTCTAAAATGGGGGATGCCTGGGCCTCACACTCCAGGGCCAGAAGGTCAAATACTTGGTTTTGTTGACCCCATTCAGCCCTCGTCCACAGGGTCTTATTTTCACGATTGTAGCCTTTGTAGAAGATGAGGCTGTGTAGTTCGCTTTTTTTCCTTTTTTTTTAAATCCATTTTATTTCAAAGAGGAAAAAGAAAACAAAATTTCAGAACACACCAATCGGGATGTAGTTTGCTTTTAAAATTTTACACAAAGTCCTGGTTCCAAGCCCTATACCAGCCTTCAAAATGCCCGTTTAAAAAGGTATCAGGTAGCCCACTGAAGTGACTACAGATCTGCAGCCTGATTTTTTTAGGCTCCTAAACCTTCCCAAACTCATGTGTTGAGGCTGCTGGGAAGTTTCGGGTAGCTCCGTCCCTAACTCCCTGCCCCACGTCCCAGAGCACTAGCATCCCTTATATCTGGGCAGACCCTGGGCATTCCCCATGAGATGCAGCTCGCTAGACAGTCGCAGAGGAGTCCTTAGACTCCTACTGGGGCCTCATGATGGGATCCAGGCCCCTCCACACTAGCCTGTTCCAGTTCCCCTTCTCTGACATGGGACAGCTTTAGGGTGGGTCTGCTGAGTTGATTTCTCCTGGGTCCCTCTTTCTTAATCTGGCCCAGCCCTGGAATTTTGTCATTGCCATGGCTAAGGTCCTGGGCTGATGTCTGTGGGAAGGCATGACAGTTCCTGACATCCACTAGCGGGCCCTGCTCCCATGCCATTAGCAGAGGCCTCACTGAGACGCTCTGCCGCCATCCCAGGGAGCAGGAGCATGTGGCTGTGATGAGCAGGCCTGTGTGACCAGACAGGCGTCCCCGGTCCCTGGACTCAGGCCTGGGGTGAGTGCTTTCAGTCAGGGGTCCAGGGCTGTGATGTGTGTGTGTGTCTGTCTTCTCTCCCGGGCCGCAGCCACCCCACGTCCTGCTGCAGTGCCGCTGAGATCATGGCTGTCCTCTTTTTCCACACCATGCGCTACAAGGCCCTGGACCCTCGGAATCCTCACAATGATCGCTTTGTACTGTCCAAGGTAAGAACCTAGCTGCCCGCTGCCAGCCCCCGCTTCCCTAGGGCCAGCATCATGTGGGCTGTGGAATGGTGAAGGGTCTCTGCCCCTGCCTACGCCCTGCCCTGGCCCACTGCTCCCAGGAGCCTCTCCACATACACATCTTGGTCCCTCCGTGTCTTACTCTGTTTTGAATCAGCTGGTAAACTTTATGACAATATATGATCGAATTTACGGGTTATTCTTCCATGAGATCCAGGCACATTCACAAGGCCCTAACCCAGAAATAATGGTTCTGCTGAATGTCCATTCAGTTCCAGTACTGGGAGGCAGGATTTGAACTCAGATCTTTGACTTTCTGCCTGTGCCAGCCCTCTGAAGGCACATGACGTTCCCTTCAGGAGTGGCAGTGTGCTGCAGCAGGACTGGTAGAGCGCCCTGTCTTACCTCTTCCTAATAAAAGGCAGCCATGAACTGTGCCACAATTGCCCCAAATCCCCTGTTCCCAGGCCTGGCTCAGCAGCCTCTGGGCTCTAGGGGCCGGGTTTTGGGCTTAGAAGTCTGTCCAAGTGTCTCACATGCCAGAAGCCAGGATTAGGACGGCCGGCTGCCTGCTGGGCTTTTGGCCTCATCCAGCTGCACAGCTGTGCCCCCTGCACCTGTTTCAGTGCCTGCCCAGCCTTGGCTGTAGGAACTTTCGGCTGGAAACCAAGAGGCTGGATAGAAAAGAAAGGGGAGAAATGGCCCTCACTTGCCTCCTTCCCTGAAGCAGATACCCCGGCTGGCCAGCTCAGCCATGCCCTAGGGTTCACTGCACAGGGGCAGCCCCAAGAGTCAGTTCTCCATCTGAGCCCCTCTGCTGCCTGCCTCTCGGCAGGGCCACGCAGCCCCCATCCTGTATGCTGTCTGGGCCGAAGCTGGCTTCCTGCCCGAGGCGGAGCTGCTGAACCTGAGGAAGATCAGCTCTGACCTGGATGGACACCCTGTCCCGGTAGGCACATGCCCGTGGCGCACCCAGCCCCTGCTCTCCTACTTCCTCTTTCCCAGGCATGAGGGAGGGGACGGGGCACTCACGGAGAAGCTGAGGATGTTGAAAGGCAGAAGAGGAGATTAAGATGAAGAAGGGAAGTTGCGGGCGTTCATGGCTACATTGCGTTCACCCCAAGAAGTGCAAAAGGGCAAGTGCTACTGAGGCCATGGGCCAAGGGGATTCTGACTTTAGGGAGGAGCCCTCCAGGACCCTTTCCCAGCTTCCCTCCCCATGGAGTCCTCCTGGCCAGCTAGTGGTTCACAGGCACGTCCCCAAGGATGCGCAGCAGGATGCTAGTGACACCCCAGGAAAGGAACCAGCTTGCTCTTCACAGTGCCAGCTGGCGCCCCTGCAAATGTGGGAATCCATGAGTTACCACAGAAACCATCACCATGGTCTGGGTGAAACTTTCTGTGTCAGTTTTGTGATGAATTCTGCAGCCCCTTAATTTGGGAATCTTTACAGATGAGACAGGGCTCAGAAAGGGTTAGTCCGCAGGCCGAGGTCACACAGCTTACTAGAGGACAGAGCTGGGAATTGAACCCAGCATTACTTTGGTGTGATAATGAGCAGCCACATCCTGGGGGGGATGGCTTTCTGTAGGAGGGGGCTCACCCGGTCTGGGTGGGGGCACTGGGGGTTGAGTTGAAACCATGCTGCTGCTCTCTCCCCGGCCCATGCGTAACTGTGGCCCTCTGTTCTGACAGAAACAAGCCTTCACGGACGTGGCCACTGGCTCCCTGGGCCAGGGCCTTGGGGCTGCTTGTGGAATGGCCTACACAGGCAAATACTTCGACAAAGCCAGGTAATTCCCCTGACTGCCACCTCCACCCTCAGTAATTTTGAGGGAAGTCCTCAGCGGCCCGCGCTAGTCAGCCTCCACCTGCCTAGCGGAGGCTCACACATGTGGCCGGTCGTGTCTTCACCGAGACCCACTGAGGGCCCTGTCCTGAGCCCTGACTGGCAGGCCGTGTTTATACCCTGAGCACGCCATCCTACCCCATGTGCTATGGGCAGAGTGCTTGACTGAGTTGTCCCGCGTTGCCTTTCAGCCCAGGCCTGAACTTTATCTTGGGAGAGGATTGGCTCTGTGCTCTGGAAGGTGCCGGAGCACTTGAGCCACCTCTTATCAGCCGGGGGAGAAGCAGTCATCTGAGAGGTTGGACCTGCAGAGGGTGGGTCAGCAGCCGGGCCAGCGTAGGTGTAGTTTGTAGGAGAAGCTTCCCCACCACCTTCCATATATACGCACTGCCCTCAAGACGGATTTCAGCCTCAGCCTTAGTTGCTGTGGCTGGCCCTGGCCTGGGGGATGGGGGGTTGCAGCTGTTGGGCGTGGTGGTTCGCACCTGTAATCCTATCCACTGCATAGGCAAAGGCAGGGGCTTCTAGGTTCAAGGCCAGCCTGGGGAGTTAGCAAGACCTTATCTCAAAATTTTAAAAAAATTCTGGCGCTCCTTGGTTCAGCTCCCAGTATGGAGTAGAGGCATGTGTGTGTAACCATTTGCCGGAATGCTTTCCTCATTCCTTCCCCTGTTGGTAGCCAGACCCTGGGTTCATGTGCTGTATCAGGTTTCACCGTGACAAGCCCCTATGTGAGTACAGTTTCTCCTCTTACAGATGAAGAATCCAGAAAGGTGCTTGTATAGGTCCTCTGGTCAGGGATGAGAAGCAGCAAGAGTCCCCAGGGCAGCATCCGAGTGTATGGGAACCACGTAGCCCCAGCAGGGCAGTGAGTGGGCCTTGGGGTGCCGGTGGCTGCTGTACTCTGGAAGCACCTGTCATATGCAGGCCGTTCCTGTGGGCAGGCTCCTGAGACAGGTCTCCAGGAAACCCCGTACAGGGGCCCCTCCCAAATCACTTGGGCAAGGATGCCCAGCCACACAGCCTGGCTTGCCGTTGCCGGCTGAGCTTGGGGGCAGGCTGAGCTGCGACCAGAAGTGATTCAGCGTGCAGTGAGTCACAAAGAATGGGATGTATGTTTAAGAACATTTTATCTGGCCTAGTACCAGGGATGTGAGTTAATGATTCCCTACAGTTGCTTGAAATAATTCCCCACAAAGGATCATTTCCTGACCCTAGCATAATGGAACCAGCCATTTTAGGGAGAATGGGTTTTGCTGGGTTCCCAGGGGCCAGGATGGCTTGGTGCCACGTTTGACTAAGGCCTAGGCCTGCAATTCCACTGGGGGCGGGGCCAGGTCACCAAGGGATTATCAGGCTGGATCAGGTACCCCCAGGTAGCATCTTTATAGAGCAGACCAGGCTCCTGGCACTGTTTCTCTCTGCCATCTCCTTTGAAAGAAAATACCATTAAAAAGAAGCAAACGTTTTTCTTTTTCTTAACCATTTAAATCTAACAGTATATTGTAGTTTTTCCTTTTTGGGGTAGGGGTTAGGATAACTGGAAATTGAACCCAGGGCCTTTGCATTGAGCTATATCCCCAGGCCTCCCACCTTTTAAATTTTGAAACAGGGTCTTGCTGAGTTTCCCAGACTAGGCTCAAACTTGCAATTCTCCTGTCTCAGCCTCCTGAGTTGGTAGGGTTACAAGTGTACACCACCACACCTAGTTTCTTTGTGTTTAAAAGAAAAAAAAAACCTGATAATCCTAATATATATACTTTATATTCTCCTTTAAAAAAAAAACCTGAATGTTCTATCACAAAACTTTTCTCACAGTGTTAACTGTCAAGAGCTGGTGGCACATCTTGTCCTTCTCCACCCCGACTCCCAGTCCTACCCCAGGGTTGAACCTAAGGCCTTGAGTGTGCCAGACAGGCACTGTACCCCTGCACCACATCCCAGCCCTTTAAATTAGTTCATAAACACACATTTGTAGCCCCCACTCCTAAATCAGCAGCTCAGGCAGTACCAGCTCACCATTAACCCAGACTCAGAACCTCAAGTTGACCTCCTGACCTCGGCTTTTTGGACCTTCAAGGCCAGCCTTGTTCCCATTCTTGATGCCCACAACTCTGCTGGGACTCCACTCAGCTGTAGTCCAACTTTCTGGGAAGTGGGTTGGGCCCAGGGCTATTGCCAGCCAGTGTGCTGCCCTGCAGTCCCTATGTGGGGAGGTCAAGTTTCCTCCAGGCCTCTGGCTCAGCCCTCTCAGGGTCATCCCTGTTTGGAGCCAGGTCCAGTAGGGCCTCTGCGTAGGCCATGAGGCTAGGAAAGCAGTGGTCTGGCCTCCCGGAAGCCTTCGAAGAGAACCGCCAAGCCCTTGGAGGAAGCAGGGAGCGCTCCCTGACCTGACAGCGTGTGGAAGTGCTGAGTCACAATGACAGTTCTGTGGCTGACTGAGTTCCTCCTCCTATTTCCTCTGCCTTGGCCTTACAAAAGATGAGGCCCAAATGGCGGTGTCTATAGCTGAGGGAGGGGCCTGTCCCTGTAGTACCTGAGGGTAACTGTGTCCCCCGAGCCCAGCAGATCGCCAGCCTTATTATTGGGGCCACACAGCCGGACACTGGGCAGGGAAAAGGGAGTCCCCACTCTTCCTGTGTGTTTACTTGTACATCAGGGGGGCAGAGAGTCTAGGCTGCAGTCAGATGTATTTGAATCCTGGGTTGGGTCGCTGCAGCAAGTCCCATGACCACTCTGAGTGAGCTACAGCTAAGCCTGACAGCGTCACTCAGCTCAGGGCCTGCAACGTGGCCAGGGCTCCAGGGGCTGTGGGCCCCACCCCACGAAAGGACTTACTCTTCCTGTGCCTGTTGTTGCTGTTGCTTCTTCACCCCTGTCGCCTCATGTTTCTTGTGGCTGGAGTCAGTCCCTGAACTGATCTCCTTGACTCGAGCCTCACTCTTCATTGTACCCTTCCCTGAGGTAGGGAAGGCTCTGTTCTCAGAGTACTTTATCCCAAATTTGCTGTTTTTTTTACCATGTCCCCTGCTTTGTTCTCCGAGTACTTTATCCCATGTTTATCGCTTGCTCATTATGTCTGCTGCCTTGAAAGGCCATGCTCACCTGTTTTGAGGGGAAGAGGTCTTCCAGGTCAAGAAGGAGCCAGAGTCATCTCGAGTCACAAGGACTGGGGAGTGCCTACCTCGTGATGCACCTGGTCCCCCACACCGAGCTGTCCTCGGGGGCCCTTGGCTGTGCCCCTTCTTCCTCCCGGCCTCTTGATTCAGGGTGTTGCCTGGCCTGCACCATGTCTCCTTAGCCCAGCTCTTCCTGGCAGGAACAGAGAACCCAGTTCCCAAGGATTCTCCTTCTGCTGGTCCACTCAGCGAGTCCCCGGGCTCCAACACGCCTGCCTTGGTCAGAGTGGCCCGTCCTACCCCAGCAGTCCCCGTTCTGCCTTTTATTGGCCAGATCCCAGTCCCCATGCATGTGTGTATATGTTACTGGGGGTTGAACCCAGGGCCTCCTGTGTGCCAGGCAAGTGCTTTACCACTGAGCCCCTCAGTTATCTTAGAGCAGCCAGTTTCTGGGGCCCTGGATAGCTTCCTGCATGGCCCTTTATTTCCCTGAGGGGTGTGGATGGGACTGGATGGTGCTGTTTCCTCTTGTGTGTGTGCTGTCTGTTCTGCACATCCCTGTGGTCTGTGCCTCTACCCAGAGAGCAGGCTCTTTGGGAGGATGGGGCTGGGAGCCTAACAGGCCCAGGGGCAAGGGACTAGCCTCCCACCTGCCCTCTCTCCACAGCTACCGAGTCTATTGCATGCTGGGAGACGGGGAGCTGTCC
>RJWT010042559.1:0-12120 GCA_004365215.1 Cuniculus paca | reverse complement strand
AAAAAAAAAAGTCATAAATGTAGTAAGGCATGTGAACTTGAAATAATAGGGTACTCATAACCCTTTATGAGCATTTTTTTAATAATGAGATATGCTGCTGTTATTTTTCTTGTTTATCAAATACTGTCACTGGGTAGATAGAAGAGATATTGTGGATATCTAAATAGGAAAACAGGAAAAGAGTGAAAGTTCTTAGATTTCTGTCGAAGTCTTAGGATATGGAGAGTAGATTCAAGGCAGACTTAGGACGCTAAACAGATGACATTAAGAATAAGAGGAACTAAGTCATTTCATCATTATGTGTGTTTACTATATATTTCAGCATCTTTATTTTTTTCTCCTTACCTGTACTTTTTATGAAAATGAAGCAAATCATAAAATGTCATCAATTAGTGCCTTACATGCTGTTATACTCTGTTTATTTGCCACTATTATCAAAAGAAATTAATTTCTACCTTCATAAAATTTATTGATTTTCATAATCCAGTTTCCTCATAAACTTATAAACTTAAAGTACACTAATATGATTGGCCCACTTTAAGAAACAGACTTCATTAATGTGATAAAATATCTGTTAGGCCTGCTTAGTTTTCACTTGATATCGCATTCTAGCTTTTGTTTTTCTTGAAGCACATTCTGACCTGCATTTATTCATCCTGTTGCCTAAGCAACAAGCACCACGGTCCTATTAACTATGATGTAGTGCAGGTCCGATTAGCTTTTTAGAACAAGACAGTAGACATCAAGAGGATATAATTAATGTTGTTTGAAGCGTCATGGTACATCTATACATAGATACACTTTATTTAGGAAATTCTCAGGAGCTAATTTTTCATTAATCAATATTTCATTAATGAATTTGAGTTTAAAGGGTCAATATAAGTAACTTTCAGAGTAAGGTATTTTTGAAAGCATTAGAAAATGTTTTACTAGATCAGTTCTACTTATGCTCACACATAAACACAATATACAGATATTTTATCTCTGTAGCTATGATTAACTTTTATATAAATTACTTATATCAATTCCTGAACACCTTTAAAAAAGAACTCTCACACTCACTTGCTTTTAAATATCTAATTATTGCTATTTCTTCAGGTTCTTAACATTTAACCTTGACTTAGCTTCTTCTTAGATGTGCAAAATAATTTTTCATATCTCTGACTCAAAATTCTGAACATCTGCTTTATTCATTTCATTCTTGTTTGAAGAATAGTTGTACACACAGATTAGACCCTTTTGAATCCTTAAAAATATTAAATAAATGAAAATTGGCACAAAAATAGCTATAAAAGTAGCTCGGCTCACCTAAGACTTTGGGAAAGTCAAGTCTGTGTTGAAATCAAAGCCTTTACAAAATAGAATCTTGTGTGTTAAGTCCTCCCGGGGTCTCACCCAGCCTGACCCTCCCCTCCAAAGTCACACGTCATCACCCCCTCCTGCTGAGGCACATCTTGCTGCTGGCCAGCGCTGGGAGTGCTGCAGAGGGCCTCTGATCTCCATCTCACTCCTTTTGCCCAAGTTTGCAGTGTATATAGTGCAGCTAAGTTTCAACATTATTTTTTTTTCCCCACCAGAGATTTTCAGTATGAAGTGATCATTATACAGAATGCACTTGCTTAACTATTTCATTACTATCTGTTTCTTCCACCGTTTTTCTTTTTCTAAGTCTAATGACTGCTTTCTAAATTTTCAGCCTCAAGCCATCTATTCCTGTCTCTAGATTGCTCCTCTGTCTCCCTCTCCACTCCTTCTGTACTATTCCCTCTCCCATCTTTTATTCTTAAAGGTCTAATGCAATTTTTGCCTTATTCACATAGTTTTCCTTAAGGACTCCAGTCCATAGCAGCCTGCACTCATGTACATTTTTCATCCCATTACTCTTTCTCTGGAGTTAGGAGTTAAGTCTTCACTTGCACTTATCTCCCTAACTAAACTCCTCAAGTCCAAGTTCTGAGTGTTCAATTGCCTTGCCTTTCTTATAACCCCTAGCATGTGCTGTGTGCATAGAAATCAGCCTGTAAAAAGCCCAATACACAACAGATTGCTGTAGATGGATCTCCAGTCTCCTTTTTAAGTGAAATCCTGGTTTTTCCGTGGGAACCTGGAATATAGTAACCCTCACACTTTCTTGCAACATAAAATCTTCTTTGTGCCAGGTACAGAGTTAAGTACTAGGGATGTAACAGTGAACAAGAAATGATCCTTACCCTCAAGAAAGATGTATTGCTCTCAGACCTTGCACTGCATTTGCACACATGTCACACATGTTCCTTCATGCGTATGCACATTGTACGTGCAGTCACACACTGTATCACAGGGCTCTTGTCCCATGTTTTTCCATATAATCATTATCATTTACCACATGTGCTTACTGGCAAGAATTTTAGTAGCATTAAATTACAGTAGGTAATAGAAGATATAAAACCTGTCACAGCACAAAGTAAGGAAAATAAATGTACTGGTAACATCCAAACATTAGCAGTATTATAGCAGATTTATAGTCTCTAGACCATATTAAGGAGTTCATATTGGGCTGGTACTTGTCTAGTATGCAAGCCCTGGGTTTAATCCCCAGTACTGATCTGTATATATCAGTCAAATAAGGCTATATATATCTTTTCTTATATTACTTTGAGGAGGACTGACTCACAGCTTTACCATGATAACTAGCCAATAGTTATATTTGTAAACACTAACAAAAAAGGGGGAAGAATGGAATTATACCAACTCATTTTATTAGCATCTTCTGTTGACATTGGATAATTTGACTGTTACTAAAATGTGGAAAATGCAGCCTATACAAAGTAAGATATAAAAATAATACTGACAGCTCTACATGAATTGTTATTTTTGTACACTTGAGTGGAGCGCATTCATAAAGGACTTGCTGGAGGTCAAAGTGAGTAGTGCCTATTAGACACTGAAATGGAACCACAGAGCTCTTAGATGTCATCCATTTGAACACAAGATTTAAGCAAGACTGAACTTAAAAGTACATGTTTAATTGAAACTCCCTCCTCCATTTCTGCAGTGCATTTTACAAGCTAATGGACTTTATCACTTTTCCACTTTTATATAGTTTTGCTTGTATATAAGAGCACCACTTAAATTGACCTGATAAAATTATCTTTTAGATATCTTAGTAGCATATCATGATCAAAGTAAGAAGTTAAACTTGTAAAGTAGAAAAATAAATGTCTCTGAAGGGTAAATATTGTTAACATTATTTAAGAAAATTTTATGAAGTTACTGAGATTCAAAGCTGTAAGAGAAAATTACCCGTACAATTCCCTACACCTTCCTGTTTCTAAAGCAGGCTAGGTTTTGAGTGGAGCACGTGCCCTTATAGCTCACATGCAGCTATAACTCTCCAAACCCATTTTGGACAGTAGTTACAAACCCACTTTTGGGGAAAAAATACACATAATTTTTTCAGCTACTGACATTTAAAATCTGTTGGTATCTAAAAGTCAGTGCCAAAACAGAGTGATTCTTTATCTGGACAACAGCTTAATTACAAAAGTAATAGGCAACAACAGCCTGGCAGTGGTGGGAGAGAACTAAAGTGACTTCTCATTTGCACAGCCTTGGTTTTCTATGATTTGGTTTACTCATCCGTAAAATCAATCTAATGAGGGATCTAGAAGAAATGTTCATTTGGGTGGTTATTTAATATTTTGAGCTCTTATAAGATGCAGAGTACAATACTGATGCTGGAAGACCTATTAATTGCCCTTGTGTATCCCATTAGCCTTTGAAGAATACTGATTGCTCATGCAGCAAAAGTTGGAAATAAGAACATGAGTAGAAATGACCATGTTGGAAGAAAGGCTTGTAGGGAAAACATTAGCTACAATTCTTATCTAGAAAAGAGCTTTTCCCTTCCTCTGGAAGTTACTCTGATTAAATTTTTAAGCACAGAAATTCGTTGCCCCATTTTCTAATACTGCAGGAATGTAACTCCCATTACTAATACTCACATGAATAGACCTTTAATTTACTCATGCAGCATATTTGCATAATTTGATCCTTAGAATTGCTTCAAGTGACCAGATATTTGGAATGAGGAATTTACCTCCTGAGTCAGAAAAGTAACTAAAACTACTGAACTACAGACTAACTCTAAGAAAACCAGCCAGAGGCACATTCCTTTGCTTCTTCGAAGGGACACATGTCTCCAGCAAGTGTGCAGTGCGGTGACTTACATCCTCACTTCCAGTCACCCCTTTAACCGCTTTATAATCCAGCCTGTCTCCAACCTTGCTGCTAACAGTGTTCTGTCTTAGGACAGCTGTGGTCTCCTTCTTGACAAATCCCCACCCACTTTTTCTCTCACTTCACTTCTCTTTGCCTTTTAACAGTATCTGATTTTCCTCTATCCCCTCCTTGATGTTATTTACTTCCTGTTTGAGTTCAAGGGCAACTACCCTGCCTTTTCCAATCACCTCCATTCTCCTAATACTCTTCATGCCCCTAAATATAACTGGCACTCTATGCCTCCATCCCTTAGGTATGGTTCCCTGGGATTCATGTTTATTCTCTTTGCTTCACCTGTTTCTATCTGATTTCCAGCTCTGAACAACTACTCATTACTCATTTTCATAGAAGTATATTCATGCAATGCACTAGCACAGATCTGGTATAAAATGCCCAACAAATGTTAACTGTTAGTACAGTCTGAGTGCTTTAGCACTATCCTAGTTAGAATACTTCATAGGTTCTCAGTAAGATATTTCCCAATTCTCTGCTTAGAATCCCTTATGACCTGACCCTACCTGATTCCCTAGCCTTACCTCTTACCATTTTCTCTGGGGCAGTAGGGAATTGCACACTTTTCTTCCAGTGCCTGGCTCTTGCACATGTGACTCTCTGCCAAGAATCATCTTTCTTCCCTCTTAACTCTTTAGTTCTTAGTTGGGTTGTAACTTCCTTTTATTATTTTTTTTTATTAGTCCATGTTTTCAGTGTATAATGGTTGCTTTCATTGTGGGCAGTTGGTACATGTACATAACTCATCTTAATTTGTTTCGTTTTCCCTTGGTTGTAATTTCTTTTAGCTCTTGGTTCTTTTCTGACTGTCCCAGTATGGGTTATGATCCCTTCTTCTATAGTACTCTGTCTTAAAATTTCTTTTACTAAATTATATCATCCATGTACTTGTCCATTTACCCCACCACTGCTGTATACACAAACACTAGAATGGGTTCAGCAACCTTTCTCTGTAAAAGACTGCATGGTAAATGATTTAGACTTTGCAGGTCACATTGTCTCTTTCTGCAGCTCTTCAACTCTGCTGTTGTCACATGTAAAAAGTCACAGACAATATCAATGTGGTTCTGTTTCCAATAAAACTTTATAAAAATTGGCAGCTAAGATCAGTGGGCTATAGTTTGCTGCCTGCTCTGAGTTTCGAGCTCCCCGAGAGTTAGGAATACACTTTAATTACCTGTACCTCTGGGTCCAGCACATGATTTACACATGTAGAAACAAATAATGTCCAATGAAAGGAAGAAGAAGGAAACAACATAGTAGGGTAGGAAGAAAGAAGAGAAGGCAGGAGGAGGGGAGTGGGGCAATCAGGTAGATGACTTCACATAGGGCTCCTGAACACTTCTTTTAAAGATAACTCAGCCAATAACAGAGAACATTTAGAGCAAGATCCAGCCTTCGAGAGTCTGATGAGAGCCAGCAAGAGTGTTTTTCTCTAACTAAACAGACCACAGAATATTTTTGGAAAGGGAATTGCACAGGCATAGGAACTAGAAAAACACAGCTGCAAAGGAAGTCTGTTAGTCCCTCTGTGTAGAATCCCTTTTTCTTCTGTCTTCACCTAATTGTGTATCATTGTTCATGAATCAGCTTAAGTATCACTTTCTCTAGGCAATATTCCCTAATACTATCCTGTCATTTGGTTGGCATACGGCCCCTTCTCAGTGTACTTATGGCACCCTGTTCTTAGCCCACTGCTAGTCCTTATTATATTGCATTGCAATTATTTTATCTCTTCAGATATCTGCTTCTACCCTAGAAAGGGAATTTCTTAATGGTAGAAAGTGAATTGTTTTATCTTTGTGTTCCTAAAGCCTACCACAGTGCCTGGAATATAGTAGTTTCTCAATAAATATTGATTGAATGGGATTTTAAAATTCTGTATAGTTTTAGGTAAATTATCCCATATAATTCTCACCATCAATCTGTCAGTAAATATTAGTATCTCCATATTTATAAATGAAGAGAATGAGATTCAACAAAGTTTCATAAAACCCCAGCAGAGCCAGGAGTATAGAACAAAACTTCTCTGACCAAAACATCCCTGCTCAATTCAGTAAAATCATACAATTTCATCATTTCTCCCTTAATTTATGCAGCAAATATTTCCCAAGAGCCACTTTTATATTGCAGACACTAGGAAAGGTACTGGCTCCACTCAGTTTGTCATACTGCTCGGGTCCTTTGAAGGACTTCTTTATCTTAGTACCTCTCAGCTTTGCTCATCTTCCCCACTACTTCTCAAGGAGACCCGTCTCTGCAGTAACCAGGATGGGACTCTCCCATCCAGCCTCTATGCACTTCCCCTTTGCTCAGGGTCATCTCCAGTGCTGGAGAGGATGTCTGAGATCAAGGTTGGTTCCTCTGATGACCATGAGGAAAGGCTCTGTTCTGAGCCTAACTCCTTGCAGATGGTCATCTTCTCTCTTTGTTTTTACACTGTTTTCCCTCTCTGCATGTCCATGCCCAAATTTCCTCTTCTTATAAGGACAGCTGTCTCATTAGATTAGGGGCCATCCTAATGACCTCATTTTAACTTGGTTCTTTCTAGAAGATCCTCTTTTCCTAGAAGATCACATTCCAAAGTATTCTTTCTCTTTTCCTCATGCAGATATTTAGGTTAGGACCTCAAAATATAAGTTTAAGGGTGACACAATTCAACTTCTAAAGATCCTCAATAAACATGTGCATGTATAGTCTTTGTTTATTCTTCTATTGCTAAGCATAGTTCATGATAGTCACTAGGTAAATACTTGCTTAATTAAATGAAATTCGTGCATTTGATGTTTACATGAGATTTTAAATGTCTAAAGAATCTAATGTTACTCTTCCATCAATGATAAATGCAAACTTTTTGATAACATGCGGTTTTCAGTTTTTCATAAGGAAGTAGCCATATACAGCATCATATTGCTAATTAATATACAACCAGCAAAGCCAGAACTGAGAACTTTTACATCTGTAGCCCTGTGTTTTATTTTGCAGCTTCTTCTTGTCCTCAAATAATTAATATTTATAAGAAACATTCTTTTGCTTGACACTCTTACAGTCAATGACCATCTGAAATAAGAGCCCCAAGGAAACATAATTAGCAAGCAATGTTTTATGGAAAGAAAATATAATTAATTTAATACTGTAACTCTTGCATATTTTTACAAACATTATCATTACCTCTCCCACAAATGTCATGAAGCATATTATTCCTGTTTTTTACAAATGACCAAACTTAGTGATAGACATACTGCATATCTGACCCAAAGCACTCAAGAATAAAGTCCAGGTCAATCTGAATCCAAAGGAAAAAGTTTCCAAGACTTGCTGGCAGCATATCTGGATGAACTGAGAAAGGTATGGGTCTCCACAAACAAAAGCAGCACAAGTTTTCTTGTTCTTTGGAATATGAGGATTCGGAAAGGTACCAAGAGCAGAGGTGAGAAGAAGAAAACATCTGCTTCATTCAGAAATCAGGTAGTCCAGCCTGAGGAATGTTCTCACCATACACAGCATCATAAAAATACTGGTGATCTTGCATGTCATTTGTCCTCCAACTGTGGGACACTCTGAGTGAAGTCCTTAGATGCATACAGAAGTCAGCGCACTTAGCAGCAGCAGTGTTCATGGAAGACATGATTTGTCCTTCAGTAATAATCCTTTAAAGGTGCAATGAGTTGACATGATAAATGGTTACAAATACTTATTCATAAAAACACTGAGGCTAGAGAGACATGGTAACAATACCATACACAGGTCATAGCGGGCATGTTCGTGACTTCATGTCAAACTGCCTAAACTAGTCTGTATGTACCACACACTTCACTCTCTGGGAACCGTCCATTCATTAGGAGCTTCTCATCTACAATAGAATTGACAAACAAGAGCCATACAACTCTCCTTATGAGTGATAAAGTCCATGTGAAAGAAGGGGAGAAAATTAAAATGAATGTTTCGTATAGGTCTCTGATTAGAACAGAACTCTGGACACCAGAACATTGATTTCTGCTCCTTAAATCCACAGCATCTCAGGTTATAAATACTTTTACTTTCTTTCAGACCAAGCAAAATAATTAGAATTCATACAAACAGCTTTGGGGGATTGTCTTTTGTTTGTAAGCCAATCTGTTTAGATGGATGGCAAGAAGAATTAGGTTTGTTCTTCTAGAGTTTTGAAGATCTTGGAATTCAAGGCCTAGAAACTAAAGTATCTCAAGTTTATTTGACAGGAATTCTATTATACATTCTTTTATCAGAAAGGAGTAATGCTGCAAAGAGAGAGCTGAACACTTAGTATTCATCAAGCCTACATAACGAGATAGCATGTCCAGTTATCTGCTACCCTAGAACAAATTAATAGTAACATTCAGGCTGGCAAACATCAACTCCAGAAATCCCTCAGTCTTTCAAAAGGAAATAAATAAGCAAAAGATCATTCCAATCAATTGAATCATTTAAGAACTGCTGAGTGAATAACAATAAGGTTATTTTTGGGAAGAACGAGATGATGGGTTTGTTGTTTAGTCAAAAACTGCAGTCCAATGACTTGCTGTAAGTTATTTTGATATACGGGACAGAGGAATGCCATATTAAATTCTTACTGTGCTTTACAGTTTTAAAAACTCTTACATATACATTATCTCAATCTGGAAGACAGAATAAATAGATTCTATGTTTAGTTCTCGCATATATGGTTTGAAATTTGGTAAGCCTTCTCTGCAACCTCTAAGTTAGGATATAGTATCTTTTTTTCAAAACCTCCTTCAGTTCTCTGTCTACTCTAGACTGTGCCCACTTCCTCATCTTCCTTAATAACCAGACTTTGTAAAAGTGTCTATACTTGTAGGCTTGCCCTTCAGTTTAACAGTCGGACCTGGACCCTCAAACCACACACATTCACTTTAAGTGATGTCACTGATATTTAACAAGTTCCCTAGCATCTATACATTCTTCTGATCCTTCATACTCTGCTCCATGGGACCGTGACCAATTAGGTAGATTGCTCATAAGAAATCCAGTGAAATGAGACTAGAAAAGTAGCCACTGGTTTTGGCAACACAGAAGCCATTAAGAGTACAACAACTCCTGTAAAATCAGAGCCACAAAAGACATACTGCATTGGACAGGACTGTAAAAAGTCCTCTTAGAAAGTGAGAAAGAATTTACTCCTAGAATGGAGCAGCATTGTGGAACCACGTTGAGGGTTCATTTGAGATTTGTAATTACTTGGTGTAATATGGAAAAGACAGTCATGCTCAATGAGAGTTGGAAGGACAGTGACACTGTAAGGCACAGAATTGCATTTGTCATCTGACTTCTGAGCCTGCTTGTGTGAGCTTTTAAACTGGTCACTTAACCTTTGTGAACATCAGTTTCCCTGTATAAGCTGGAGATGGTACCTAATTCACAAGGTGGTGTTAGGAATTAGATTACGGCTAGCTCCATGCTTTCAGTGCACAATGAATCACACCTGTGACAAGAGTGCTTTCAGTTTAGCTGGCAAATCACTTTAGAATTACTGGCTAACCAGCGCAGGTGCCCAGTTGGAGCCCAGAAATTGCCATAAAGCTTCATTTTTCTTGCTCTTATGATACATATGGCGCAAGAATAAAGCTTACATGAATTACCCTAGCAACACCAAAATATCCAGAACACACCTATCTCAGTGACCTTCTTTCAAATAACTCTGAAAGATGCTGGAGAGTTACATCACTCTAATTCACCCTTACTCACTGCAGACCTTGAGTATTTGATGAGTTATGTACTCAAAGAAATGAACCTTTCAGGCTTAGCGGCCCTGCAGTGTGCGTGCCATTGGTAGAACACTGTGGGACTTCTACAGAACTAGATTGTGTTCTTCCCGGGGGAAACATACCCAGGGACACTCAGTCATTATACAGTGTTCCCCTAACTATACTTACTCAAATTATGATAATTGTATGAGAATATTTGAATACTCAAGAGTCTAGTAGTTTCATCCTCAAGGATAACTAACCTAAACTTGCATTTAAGCTATGAAGCATATTAACAAATATGTTGTAACATTTAAAAATTTAAATCTATGTGTTTCAGATCTGCATTTTTCATTCTGTTGCATGTGTTGAAAATCTAAAGTACAAAGTAGATAAACCTATGGGAAGAGATTCATAGGAGAATATTTTTGAATGGATTCCTGGGAGATTAATCCATTCATTCCTAAGGAAATGAATTGAGTATCTACTATACTCTTCTAACTGCCAATTTTGGGAAGGACTACAGAGAAGATTATTACAAGATCTACTTAAATCTCTCCCAGGGAGCTAAGACCAGCATTCTCACTCGCTAAATTACAATACACATTTGAAGAGTGATCAAAGTCAACTGTGTAAATATTTTCACAGCATAGAATTTAACCATGGGAAAAATGAATCTATAACTGTTTATAACTGAGAAGGAAGAGATGTCTGTGAGCCAGAGTAATCAGGGAAGACTCTCTGGAGGAAGTGGGTGTCAGTAGCATTTGTATGAATGAGGTGAATGATATAAGGAATGAAGTGAATGATGTAAGATTGAAAACAGTTGTAAACAAAGATGCTGAGATGTCAAAACACAGATAGTGTTTGAAAAGCAAAGGTGATTCTGGTCTGGCAATAATCCTAGGGATCATGCAATGCTTCAGTGAATGAAAATGTTTCCTACCTTGCAAAATTGTGGCTCATACACTACACATGCGCCAGATGGAAAGACAGCTTAATGACCCATCATTATGCCCGGATAGGCTCATCCAGATGGCAGTGCACACATGCACTTCACACATGCAGACAGCAAAGGAGGATGAGCAAGGAAACATCTGTCTGAGGCTTATTAACCGTCTATTTCTAGATGATGCTCAAAAATATGAAGTTACTGGAGTTACATTAGGTGTTTCTCCAAAAAACTCCTCTTCCTGAGGGCTGGCATAGACTCACAGTCAACAGCAGATCTGTTTTCAATAGCTTGATAATATCTGGAATATCCTCCTATCCTCCAAAATTGTATTCATTTGCCCATCAGAGCCTTCGCTTTTTCGAAGATATTCACTGCTCTCGGTTACGAATACCTGAAGCAACCACCTTTCCCCTCAACCTGCAACCAGGACCCCTGCCAAAATACCTATCAGCCTCTCAGCAATAAAACTCAGCTTGTCTGAGACGTTTCAAGAGTGGATGAAGCAATAGTTGCCTCCTGGTGACTGTCATGTGCCAGACATTAGACAAGGCCTCCTAAATACAGAAATCAGTGATGATGAGACAACGACGACCATGATGATGATGATGATGATGAACATTTTTGTCATGCTTCTATTCCAGACATTATGATGCTGAGTGCTTTACATATATTGCTATTTTAATTACTTTGGAATGATAATGTACCATCCTTTCTTCCACAAACTTTACAAACTACAGAAGAGGCAGTCATGAAAACAAATCCTTCAGCACTATAGCTGATTGGAGCTACAATTGAATGAGTCAGGCCAAGCTCCATAGAAGAGATCAAGTTGATGTGAATTCTCGATAGATGGGAAAGATCCACAGACTAACAAGGGCTGAGAGGTAGGCGCAGCTTTCCGATCAGTGGGAGAGCATGTGATTAGCATGGAGATACATGGAATGCATGGTACACCGCGATACATCCAGTACTTGGGTCCAGTCTGTGTGCCAGAAATGAAGGAAGTGACACATAAAACCAAAGAGGTCAGCATGAGTGAGATGGGGGAAGAGCCCATTTTACTCTCTTCTAACTTGGATCTCCACAGCACTTTCTGTGTACCCGAGAATATACAGGTTTTGTATATGGATACTCATCTGCCATGTGTGCCACTCTCCACAGCCCCTTCGA
>RJWT010042558.1:0-12111 GCA_004365215.1 Cuniculus paca | reverse complement strand
TCTGTCTCTGCTCCTCTCTCTCTTTCTCTCTTCTTGTCCACCATGAAGTGAGCAGCCTTCATCACACACTCTAATTACTATGATGTTCTGCCTTGCTATAGGCTCCATAGGCTCCAAACAACTGGGTCAACCATGCACTGGCACATCTAAAACCATGAGTCAAAATAAACCTTTCACCCTTTTATGTTGTTTATCTCAAGTATTTTTTCGTGAGGACTGAAAACTGAAAAGCACAAGCCCTATCTAGCACTCATGTCTTAGTTCTGTGTGCAAGAGCACATGATATAGCAATGCATAGTAAAATTCTTCTCATCAGGTGATCTGTTTCATATGCCATAAGATTCTCCTTTGTTATGAGAGCAGTCTGGAGCTCAAGTCTTGTGATTGGTCAGGATCGATTGCCTTAAGCTCAGGGTCTTAAACCAAAGATTTAGTCAATTTCTATGGAGCTTCGCAGAAGGCTGTAAGCATTTTTGCTGGAAAAATTGACTTTTACTTCTCACCAGTAACATGCTTATTGTTCCGTATTAACAAAATTACTTGGAGTGCACTTTGAAACTGGATTAAAGATAGGAAAAGTGAGCAAAGAATGTCTGACCATTGTCACAGTCTAATGGAGGCTGAGATAGTCTGCTTGGAAAATAGAGACTTGTTTGTGAGATTTAGAGATTGATGTGGAAGCAACATTAGCCATATTTTGTGATGAACTGGTTTGAAGAGGAGGAGGTTATAAAATTCATTTCCAGATTTCTCGCTTGAGCCAGATAAATGTTGCTTTCTTTCCCTGAGGGAGAGAATATATAGAAAGTCCAAAATTTGGGTAGCAGCATTTTAGATTTAGTTCTGGATGTGGGGGGAGCAGTAGATAAAAGGGACTAAACTCAGGAGATCTCTTGCTTTTGGAGCAGAAAATCTGATAGAAAAGAAAAAGCAGTCATGCCTTTAGTAATCATAGGCTAAGATGGAAGCTGGACGACAAAGCTGCCTGTCTCTTATTCAGAGGACTATCATCATCTGGGTGCTCTTAGCCTCTCTTCAGACACTGAGAGTTGTCAAAAGTAATTCCTTTCAGGATTGACATTTATCCACCGAGTCTTAGCCTTCCAGTGTGTCACTATAGAAATCATCTTAGAAATCCATGGTTACTCTTGTGTTATGTAAGTGTGGATTGAAAGTAAGTTCAGGCATCACAGAACATGTTGTTATTTTTGTCAAGACTCCTGAGCACTGTGAACACTGTCTTCTGCCCCTCAACAGGATTCCATGAGTTCAAGAGCTGCGAAAGTACTAAAAGGGGCTGTCTCCTCCTTGACCCCAGCTCTCTTGTTTGCTGCATCCTCATCACTTGCCCCAAGTCTGGGTCTTCATGTCCCATGGGGAAGCAGTGATTATGTATAATATGTTCTAAACCATCTGGGGTGTGTGTGTGTGTGTGCGGCTGTACAAAACCAAGTGAATATGTGTTAATCTATTTTGTTACCTAAATGGGAAGACTACTCTTCTGTTGTGCAATTTTCAAAATTTTAATATATTGTTTCATTCTTTGATGATAATCCTATCTAAGGCTCTTTAAATTTTAAGGACTCTTGAACAGACAGTTTGAGATATTTATTTTCTGCAGGCAGTGTTGAAAGATTTGATTGAGTGTGGTAAGAAGAGTTTTGAAATGCATATTTCAGAAACTCTGTGGTGGATGTCAGAACACTTATGTATATGTATATTGTTCCAATGTTTCTTATATATAATCTAAATTAAAGTTTAAGTGAACAAATATTTAAATTATGTAAAACCGTTAAGCACAAGCCTGTTTAAAAAATGTTTAAGCAGTGATCGAATAGGTGATCTATTGAAAAATATGATATGATTTATTTATCTTAAATATGTGAAAAAAGAATTTATAAATACAAAACATAAATGGATCTTTAAGTTCTTATATATCTCTACATGAAAAAATGGCCTAAAAAGACTGTCGCACTATTTTTAGTTTTATTTCCTTATGGAGCATACAATAGTTCTATGATAAATTGCCAGTCAGATGTCATCTTCTACTCACCTTAACTAATGCCCAGAAAGATAGGAATGATCAAGAATAGCATATATTCTCATTTGGTGGGTAGCCAATTTCTTGGGGCAGGTGAACAGGTCTTAATTAGCAGCAGCTTCCTAAGTATCTTCAATAACGATACCCTTGTTTCTTCAAAAATCCAGCAGGTAACATGTGAAGTTCAAAGTGAGCACAGTTTTAACAACTTCAGGTTTTCAATTTTGAAAGAAAACTCAGTGACTGTTCCAAGCACTTGGCTGAATCACAGTTTTTAGGAATAGAGAGTAGGTAATAAGAAATTGCAAGTATCTTTCACATATAAGCAAAATTACTGCTTCCAAAGAGAAGGAATGTCAGTCTTGATATTAGAAGTTGTGTAAGTATATCTTGATAACTCATCAAAGATACTATATGTAAAAAGTGGTTAATGATTTCATATGTGAAAGGATAGATGCTGATGGGTCCTAAATATCTTAAGAGTTGCCTACCAGATATGTGAGCTTATTATTGGCTAGCATTTGAAACCATAGACGCCCCATCCCTGAGGAGGGTTAGCAAAAGTATATGGAGATGGCCAATGTTATTAAATCCACAAAATGATAATGAATTAGCAGAGGAACATTATCTCCACACAAAGAAAAGAAACAAACTAACAATTTTCTGTTATCAATGTATTTGAAAGAACATGCATTGTAAATGTGAAGCCATTTGAAATTCATAAACTACTTTGATGTAGCAAAGATTTTTCAGGCAGGAACAATCATCACACATGTACCTTAATACATACAGAGTGTGGCTTCCTCATAAGGAAGATGCCTTTTTCTGATTTAACTGTGATGCAAATGTATAATACACATTATAAAATTGTAATTTGTTCATAATTTGAAAAGGTAATATTTCAATTTATGTACTGTATACAGATTCTATAATCAGAATCAAATTTTTGAAGAGCATAAATATTAAAAGCATTATGGGACTCCTTCCTTGTCAACATATATTTTACTTTAGATTGTAGTCAATTAAGTAAGAAAATCTCTACCAGTGAAGGAAAAAGTCACAGAGTGGCAACATCAGGTCTCTACTAATCTATTTCCTTTATTCCTGCCTTAATTATTGTTTCAAAGTAAAACATAATATTATCTTTTTGGCACATTTGTCCCATGCATAGTTTTCAGATTGGTTTACCTATTAGTTCATTTAGGCTTTAAGATGTTTGTTATGTCAGCATTAATGTAGCTAGCTATTTTATAACCAATTGAAATTTTAAGCATAGTATTAATCAATAATTTACAACAATTCTATAAGGTTAATTATTTGACCAAAAGTAAACAACAATTGAAAAATCAGGAGCAACAGTAATGTTCACCAAAGTGAGTCATGTGGTTTTTCATGCTAAGTGCTAGGTGTTTGGAAGAGTAATTTGAGATGCTGCATGAAAATTAAACCTTCTTCCCTAGATGGATATTGGAAAGGTCCTGAAAAATCCTTCCTATTTGGGAATTTGATATTTGAATTCATAAAAATATGTGGTAAAAATAGTTTACAAATATTTTGAAAGGTGTTTCTAAAAGTATCTAAGGTTTGCAATTTGGCTATTTCCCTAAATCTAGTAGATACAGTATCTTGCAGACTGTAGGAGCAGAAAGCTAATTTAAGACTTGAAGAAACCGAATAGGGATAGGAATGCAAGTCTGGTTTATTCAGTCACATGGCTCTTCTCAACACCATCTTAACCCCATATTCACTTTTTCTCCTCCCCTTTCTTTCCTCTTAACTCATGTTATGACCGCCACTGTCTCCTCCTCCTCCACTTCCTCCTCTTCCTCTTTCTCCTCCACCACTTACTCTTCTTTTTCTTCTTCCTCTTCTTCTTGTTCTTATCCCTTCCCATTTTCTCTTTTCCTGCTTTTCTCTCCCAATTCCCTTGGCTTTCAAGGTGATTTGGAATTTACCGCTCTACTGTGGCAGTTCTGCCCCAAATGCAGATGGCATCTTTGTCTTTACACTCAAGACAAATAAGGCAGTTTGTCATTTTCCAGTAGATTTTCACTAAAAACAAAGAAGCAAGCATAAAGGAACAAGGGTTTCTGAGCCATAAAATTTGTTCTTATAAGGTTCAAGTTTCTATTTCTTATAATTGAGAACTGTTGCATTTTCTTATTTTAATCATGCAAGATGCTCAAGACACATCAACTTAAATCTGAGTCTGAGAACACTCGTTAGCAGGCAGCGTGTATGAATCCTTCTTAACTGGAAATCTCCCATGGAAGGAGTTTCCTATTCTAGAGTTCTCTGTCATGTATCTTCAAATCTTTATGTTTTTGTCTTCAGGTATTAATTAGTGTTCTGCTCTGTTTCTGATGAATTCACTCTTCTTATACCCCCTCTTACCATCAAGTAGCAAATATTTTTGTCCCATACTGTTTTAATCACCACAAGGAACTCACAACCAGAATTCACTATTAATGTTCTTCAAATTAAAGAAAAAACACATTATAGTTAGATAGAAGTACGTTCTGGTGTTTTACTGTATAAGAGAGTGACTAAATAATGCTAATGCACTATAGATTTCACAAAACTAAAAGAAAGGATCTTGATTATTTTCACCACAAGAGATGATAAATGTATAAGGAGATATGCTTGCTCTGATTTAAATATTACACACTGTAGACATGTATTGTGCCTACTCACCTGCCGCCCATAAATATATACAACTTTTATGTTTTTAAGGGTCAAGAAAATGTAAATAAAATTCAAAAACCCATACCACATACAAGTAAACAGAAAACAAGGTATACTTGATATTTGTTTTTTTATGAAGGCAGTGAAATTCATATATAAATGTACAAAACAAAAATAGAATATCAATCACATTTGTTCTTGAATCTTTCTTTCATTATTTGTGCAAATATGGTATGTAGTTTCCCAACTTGTTCCTCAGACTTTCCACTGCTATCTTTTCTTCCTTCTCTATGCTTCTCTTCCTGCCCTTTTATTTTATTCTCTGCTCATTGCCCCTTGAAGTAGAAAAACAAATTAGAACTCTTTTAAAGTAGAAAATATTCCAAATTTTCTGCACCTACCACTGGTCACTAATCTGAATTCCCCTAATTCCCTTTATATACATCTGTTTTGCCAAGGGTTTTGAACCTAAGCTCTCCATAACCTATCCCAGGTTCCACTGTTTTCTTGTTTTGTTTTGTTTTGTTTTTTTAATTCTTTCCTCAGAGCAATAAAGATTGCTTCAGATATTTCAAGTGAAATATGTCCCCAAAACACCTACTGTTTTGTCACATCCTGAGAGATCTAATGGTTTTAAATCATCTTAAAACTCAGTGACATTTGGTTAACGATAATTGCACATGCATGGTAATTGAGGCCTAGCTTAGCTTCAGTCCTATTTGGATCATATTCCAACCCAGCTCTTTAATATTTGTGAATGAAAAATTCCTTGCTGGGCTTCTTCACTTTTCATTTGCCATATAATGAAATCCTAATCAGACTATGTGAGCTGTCTTTATTGGATGCTCAAAATGAGTAAAATAACACAAATAACTTCTCTCTGAAAAGAGAACAAAGGATTTATTTAATGACAATAAAGTGAGAACTAACTAATTTAACAATTTTATAGTGATGTTGTTCTCCCAGTGTGCTGTGTGAGGAGGTCCTCTGCCATGAGCCCTGAGGACACCACCAAGTTTTCTCCAATTCCCTGTTAAGTTAGCTAGAAATTCCTGCATCAAGAGTGCTCTGTGAGGAGCTGGAAACCTTTGCCTATAGAGAAAATATGAGTTTCCTTTTAATATAAATCAAATTCGCATTGTTTGAAGTCCAAACTACACGAAGACTTTTTGATTCCAATATTGAGTTAGACAACAACATAACAGAAGAACCGGAAACAGAGGTAAATAGAGATCGGCTTCAAGAGCACACATTACTGTTTGACTAAAGCAATTTTCATTAAAGAGAAATGGCAATAGCAAAGTTACTGAGAAAGTTTTCAGGAGAAAACATCTCAGAATAAGCACTTAGTACAGAAATCATTTTTTATTTCTGTTGCAAAGTCCTGGAATCAGTTTCCTTGCATACAAAGGTACTCTTTTCACCTGCAGCAAGAGTAAATTCAAGTGGGCTAAGCCATGTGTTGAGAAAAAGGAAAAATTTCCAAGAATGTATTAATGTATTTCCAAGAATGTATTAATACAAATTACTCAGTCATTCAAATATGTCATCATCTCACTCAGCAGACGTTCTACTAGAACATGTTAGTAGAAATGTAGACAAACATACGTAAGAAAGAGTCCTTAAATCACTACTAAATATAATACCACTCCTAGAAGGATACTGTGGTCATCTTCAGTTTACAAATGAGAAAAAGTCTTAGAACCTTTTAGTCATTTATGTAAAGTGATCACAGCTTACTATGATCTAAGAACTAAAATCTTGGGCTTCTTCCTCAAAATTACATTGTCTATACAAACAGATCTAAAGATCAAGTAATAGAGAATGGAGAACACACACACACACACACACACACACTCTCACACATACACAGGAAACAATCCTTTGCAGTGCCCTTCTGGCTCTGACTTTTCTCACAATCATGACATATAATTAGTCTATGTCATTGTCACTGCTGTTTTCAGTATCTGCTGTCTTTGGTACCAACTAAGGTACAGTTCACTTATTTCTAAATGCCTAATTAATTCTAAATCTTTGCTCATTTTTTTTCATGTATTTACTTAGAGCAAGTCTATCAGTTCCTACTAAATATGAAACTATTTATTGCTTTATTCAGGGAGGGAAAAATACGAGTGATAAGAGACAATGAAAATCACCTAGTTGCATTTTTTTTAATGTGTTTTGGTTTAGATCATTTTGCTTATTAAAATGATGATGAAAAAAATAAAAATATAAAAAAGACAACTGTAAGAACTATAAACTATAAGAAATAAAAACTGAAAGAAAGATAAGAAGAGAAGTGCCCAGGATCAAGATCTTTGACTAGGCCAGGCGTGGTGGCTCACGTCTGTAATCCCAGCACTCGGGAGGCTGAGACAGGTGGATCATTGTGAGTTTGAGACCAGCCTGGGCTACAAAGTGAGCTTAAGGTCAGCCTGAATGGGATAGTAAGACCCTGTCTCAAAAAGACAAGGGCCAGGGATCTAGCTCAGCAGCCTAAGTGCCTGCCTGGCAAGCGCAAGGTTGTGAGTTCAATCCCTGGTGCCGCAAAAAAAAAAAAATAAAAGATCTTTGACTAGAATTGAGTAGAGAAAAAATATCAAGCAAGGAAGTTTAGTTCCTTCATCACTCTCTTTTTCTGGGGTCTGCATACCTCTACTCTACTAATGGAGAATCCCATTCTCCAGAACTAATACTCTTGCCATCCTTGCATGGATCCTAACTGACACTGTGAGACTTCCCACTCCTGTCCTGTCTCCAGTGTGACTCTAGTGTCTACCCTGCAGGACACTGGAATCAAGCCCTTCTCTGCCTTCACTTTTAGTCGTGTATAAATGCATAAAGGTGCGAGAGGAGCTAATGATCAAAGATAATGACCTGAGAGAAAATCATCCAAGGGGTCATCTGTGTCTCGAAAAGAGAGAAAATAAGGGAGAAACAGTGGTAGCTGAGAAGTTAGATTTGGTCAGGTGGTAAGGGCCTCGAGTTTATTTCCATCATATTTGTCAAGCATCTTTGTATAATACTGTCCTGAGCATATTTAATGTGCATTTGATAGGAGAAGTTGATGTCAGCAATAATCGCAGCATCACCACTAGGGTATGAATAAAGGCTAGAGTCGGGGTTACACTGAGGGCACCGTAATGGACATGAGGAACAAGGGACAGATGCCTACTCAATGATAAGAACAGAGTACCTTCTGGTTTAAGCAGAGGGAGTTACCAAAGAAAGACTTCACACTCAAATAACTCTTGGGTGAAACCGTAGCATCCTTCCCAGCTGTAGGAGACCTGTTCCAATGAAGCTGTTTGAAACCAAATGGAGCTGCTAGGGAGGGCATGCTGAAGGGAACAAATAGCAGGAGGCACATGGTGGCTCACTGGGAAAACCCAAGGTATGTCGTTGTTTAGGGTTCAGCAGTTCTCTCCAGCTCCACTTCATCTATTTTCCTGTGTCCTTTCTTGAGTCATTTATTTCAGTAGCAGTATTCTGTCTCATAACGCTTCATTTCTTCCCCTCCTGCTGCCACTGATGTATTGTAGATCCATAACTCCAAGCCAGCCTCACCTTCCTGGAGACTAAAGTAGTTTTCCCAGTAGCCTGGGTTTATCGGTCTAGTTCCCTATGCCATCTTTTACAAGACTGTCCTCAGTTACTGTGAACAGACTCTACAGCATCACAAGGAGCAGGAGTTCCCACTCATCTGTAGGAAATGGCTGTTTCTATGGACACCAAGTTTGGCGTGAAAGGGTTAAGAATTGAAGCAATGTTACTCCATCCTTCATTCATGTGAGCTTTTTCAGAGTTTACTAGAAAATAATTTCAGAGACTTGAATTGATAATGGTATTGAGACAAAGGAAAAGAAAAGAGAATAAAGGGGGCAAACAGAATGGCAGAAGCAGGGAAGACAAGAGAAAGAGAAATAAAGGTACCTCATTTGGAGGGATCTGAATAGTCAGTATGTTTCTTATAAGAACAAGAAGAGCAATGTGTCCCTTATTAGCTTCTCAGCTACTGTAAATTTATACTACAGAAAGGTGAATGCGACACTTATCATGGAAAGACTGCCTTACCTATCTATCTTCTCCAGTCAGTCTCTCTTATTGAAAAGCATCTTCTATGACACAGGGCAACCTTGAAATCTGTTCACTACCCCAGTCAGTAGCCAAGCATTGAGGTCCACAAAAATTGGAATAAGCCAGTTGGAGATGTATTAATCTAATGAATGCCATTTGCTTCTGTGTCAGGCACCTCACAGAAATGGGGTGGGGAGAGAGAGGGAGGGCCCGAACCATTGAGACTTTTATTGGATTGGTAAGCTTTTAGCTAGGCCCTGATGCTTTAAAAGCAAACATCTTGCTGCTTGTGGAGGTAATGGAGCTGTTATAGCGCTATTCAGAAATAAGAAAAGACCAGGACTCATCATGCCCCCAAAGTGGGTTAACCTAATCAAAGGAAATAGTCCTGTCCCCTCCTTCCTTGGCTCCTAGTACTGTTTTCTCTTGATGGAAAAGAGGACTAATGAAGTCAAGCTGCATAAATCTCATGAGAACCAGGCAAGCAAGAGACAGAAGAAGAGGTAAAACATTTTATTGGGACAGCAATAAAATAGAAGAAAGCAGGAGTTTGGGGAAACAAAGAAAAAAGCATAAAGGGACCTAATGGAAAAAAATGAGATGAAAGGGGTATAAAAGCAAAAGCAAATTAAAATGCACAAGAAAGGAAGTAGGGCTGATCTGAGTTATCTCTGCTAAGAATTAATGGCTCCCCTCAGTCTCACTGCTTATTGTCTGAGCTGTGTCATTTCTTAGGAGTTCTTCGTAACAAGGATCCACCAGATTTTCTGCTTCTCAGAATCTCTCCCAGACATAGGAAAGGTACATGACTGGGCTCAGGGGTTCTCTCTGGAAAGGGATGAGAGGAGAAAAGATATTTTCCATGAGTAATGTTTAAAAGTATTGTGGGGAAAACTTCCATCCTTTCTTGGTGTTCATGGGAAAAGGGCTTAATGGGCTTACTAGGTCGTTCTTTATTTAATCAGGGTGCCTTTCATTACTATCATCACTATTTTTAAGAGCCTTCAGTGAAGGACAAACTGGAAGAGTGGATAGCACAGAAGAGAGAGGTGCATGGTGCCAGTGGCCTGGAGTTGGGTTTCATGAAATGTACAGTTCTTCCACTCTAGGATCTCCATCAGGATCGCAGACCCCATCTCTGTGAGCTGCTTTCTAGGATCCAGGGCCATGCAGTCCCATCCATGCAGGAGTCCACCGGTCCTGCTGAGCTATTGTCCAGTGTTCTACTCACTGTGGGGCTATATATCCTGAAAGAGAGAAAGGGAGAAGGACAAGGATAAGAAACACAAAGGAAGAACTAAAGCAAGCATCTCTAACAAAATATTTCTCTGCGTTGGACCCTGAGTCCAAGGACTCTGTCATTCTTTTTTAGAATATCGCCTTTCTCTGTTGAATGCTGCACATTGTCTTTTGACTCTAAATTCTTGCGTTTTTCTCATATGTTTTTCTTTCATTATTATTCCATGTTTGTGGAA
The DNA here is from genome assembly GCA_004365215.1 of Cuniculus paca. Classification (NCBI taxonomy): domain Eukaryota; kingdom Metazoa; phylum Chordata; class Mammalia; order Rodentia; family Cuniculidae; genus Cuniculus; species Cuniculus paca. The sequence continues at coordinate 1,833 of RJWT010042558.1, read as the reverse complement.
TTTCTACATCTATCTAATCTCTGTGAAGCACACTGTGATGGACAGAAGATGTCTGATGGAGCTCTAACTTTTAGAAGCTTAATGTCATGCCAGTTAAAATACAAATGTGACTCATTTTGCGAAAAGTCTTCTGATGTTAAGCTATCCAGAGATATGAAACAAACAGTGCAGTTACATTGCTCTGCATGCTTTAAACTAGGAATGTAACTGCTGCATTCCTAAACTGCTAATCCGATGGGGCCAAGGTTTAGCTCCATTTCACTTAACTTGTGAAGGACTACTCAGAATTTAATGTGTCAGCGAAAAAGAATGAGCTTGGCATACATCCTGCTAAGCATATCACCAGCACCAAGCAGAACACTGGAACTCTCTTTGGTACCTATACTCTCTTTGGGGAGCCTGTAAGTTTTACTGATAGATGACCCTATATCATTAGAAAGGAAAGTCCCTACATTTCCTGCTCACCTCTCTCTTTTTCATAAATTATAAAATGATAGGGTTGGAAAGAAGGAGAGAGGGAGGCATATAGGGAAAGAAGGAGAGAAAAGAGAACAGAGCCATTACAAACACCAGATCAGTTGGAAACATCAATTCATGTGCATACCGGCTGACATTCGTGATTCACACGATGCTCCTTTATTTCTACCTACTTGTTTGCCATGTGGGTTACCATGGATACTTGGCCTGGTACTTAATAGCAGTGTAGTGGTTTCTTCAGTTACTGACCCAAACAAATACAAGAACTCCATATCTTCCATGGAAGGAAAGACAGCTATTTCTACAGTTAAGAAAAACGAAAGAAGAGATCAAGTGAACTGTCACCTCCTTCTCTAGTTACGGTTCTAGAGGATGCAAAAGGGAAGCCAGTATATGTGAGGTACCTAATGTCTGCCCTATTCCTAACCCATCTTTTCCCCTTATCCACTCCAAACATACATTGAAGCTTCAAAAAAAAAAATTCGAGTTGATAAGGTGGCAAGTACAGGGTTCAAAGCAGATTTTCCTGGTGTAAACAGTCTTGGGAGAGGAAGTCTTTCCAAACTCGTTATAACTCTTATGATAGTCTTCAAATTTTTCTAAACTTATTTTTTCATACCTCCAAAAAAGACATGGATTAGTATGGTAATCATTAAAAGGAAATACAAACACAAGTAATTGTTTTAATAGTCTTAAGATCTACTAACACTGCCGGGGATTTAGCTCAGCGGCATAAGCACCTGCCTGGCAAGCACAAGATTGAAGGTCGTGAGTTCGATCCTTGGTACCAAAAAAAAAAAAAATCTACTAACACTGCTTTTACTTACAATGATGATGAAGGATAACTTTCATTTTGTTTGAGTGGATATTCATTTGTTGATGACTTTTCCATGCACTGTATAATACAATCGCAAAATTAGGAGTGCATTAAAATGATTCAAAGAAATTCATTATTCCCTAATCTCCAAGCAGAAACTCACAAATTATTTTTAGATATTGAGAAAAGTTAAGCAGCTATATATTCCCATTCTATTAATTATACATGCATCCTTATAGAATGCATAAATTTGAGAATTACAAAAATGTAGTTACATAAACTTTTAAATAGTAATCAATATTTTCCTTTTCTAGTGCCATATGTTCAATGGCAAAAATATCTGTAGAAGCTTCAGTTTCCTTAGAACTACAGTATTGTTCCAAACCAAATGATGAGCTTTGGTAAGGAGACTGGATATGGTTCTCAATACTTAGTCCATGCATTTGCGTTTCACCTATCAAATTCAATATAAACAGTCTTAACCTGCAAAACTAAGCTTATCTTAACAAGGTCTTCTTGGTGTTTATAAAGGCTTTATC
>RJWT010042557.1:0-12113 GCA_004365215.1 Cuniculus paca | reverse complement strand
TTAGCACAGAACTGTGAATACCAGAAGAAACTGAACATAGACACACCTATGAGACTGCCAGCAGCCATCAGGGACCAGTAGCCAGTTCCAGTGGGGAGAAACCAGCCAAGCAAGCTACCATGCACCTGCCACCATCAGGGGAGCCTTGGGGTAGCTGTGTGTGTCTAGAGAAGCCAGCCATGCACCCCAATGCCACCATGGGAACCTAGGATAAGAGAAACTCAGGTGCCTGACCTATTCCACCACACTGTGGGTGGACAGCCAACACAGGAAGTGCCCAGGACCCCACAAGCCACCTGTCTGTAAGAACCCAGGGAAATGTCAAGAGGAAGAAGTAAAAGGCAGCCTCTGGACTCCAACCCATGTGGAGCAAGTCCGGGAGATGAAGACATGGAAGAGATCAGGAGTCACACACCTGAAGTTTCTGAAGAGATGGCAACCAAAGTAAAGAAACAACTTCATGAGACTATAAAAGAAATTAGATCAGAAATGTTACTTAGGTAAAAGAAGAAATGAAAAACATAATAAAAGATTTGTTGAGCATATCTAAAGAAGACATGGATAAAAAAATAGAAGAGTATAGGAAAATGAGGGAAGCCTTGAATGAATAATGTAAGAGAGATATAGAACGTATGAAAGAGATTCAAAGAGATATCCAGGATATTAAAAACTCCATCAAAGGCTAGCAAAATCACTTGAAAGAAACTAAAGATAAATTTTCAGACCTTAAAAACAGGTTTGCATCTAGCAACTGTGAAGGAAAGATCTCTTAAAAGTAACAAGAGCTGGGCATGGTGGCTCATGCCTGTAATCCCAGCACCCAGGAGGCTGAGACAGGAGGATCATTGTGAGTTTGAGACCAGCCTGGGCTGTAAAATGGGCTCAAGGCCAGCCTAAACAGCATAGTGAGACCCTGTCTCAAAAAGACAAGGGCTGGTGATTTAGCTCAGTGGCCTAAGCGCCTGCCTGGCAAGCACGAGGTCATGAGTTCAATCCCTGGTGCCACAAAAATAAATAAATAAATAATGATAATAATAACAAGAAACCAGGAAATAACAATTCAACAGCTGCAAGATGATGCAAAGAAAAATAATTTAAGAGTGACAGGTGTCAGTGAAAAAGCAGTGGTCAACACAATTGAATAATAAGGACTATTTACAGAAGTAATGGCAGAAAACTTCCCAAACATGGGAAAAGGACATGACATACAGATAAATGAGGCATCTAGAACTCCAGCTAGCCATAAATAAATAAATAGATAAATAAATCCTTACCAAGACATATAATAATCAAGAACCCAAATTCAGCACAAGAACAGAATATTAAAGTCTGTTAGAGAAAAGAAACATCACCTATAAAGGAAAATCCATCAGAATCATGAGAGACTTCTCAACACAAACCATCAAGTCAAAAAGAGCTTGGAGTGAAGTATTTCACGACCTAAAAGAAAACAACTTCTAACCCAGATTTATGTACCTTGCAAAACTATCTTTCAAAATTAATGGAGAAACAACATACTTCCATGGCAAAGAACAACTCAAGGAATTCATGGCCACCAAACCAACCCTATAAAGAATACTAAAAGACATTCTAGAGAGATAAAAATGATCACATTTCCAGGTGCAGTGGCAGAGGGGGATTGCGAAGCAGGGCAAGCAGTTGAATCAAGGGGAAAAATAGGGAGCCAACAACAGTAAAATAGCAAAACAGAGAGGAGCCAGTACATATTGGCCATAACCATTAATGTAGATGGCCTCAATTCACTAATAAAAAGACACAAGCAGAGTGGATCAGGAGACAGGATCTATCAATATGCTGTATATAAAAAACACATTTAACTCAAAAGGAAATTCATAGACTGAGAGTTGAAGGAGAGAAAACAATGCACCATGTGACAAGGAATAAGGAAAAGGCAGGGGTACTTTGCCCATCAACTGCAGAATGGAAAAGAAAGGTTTGACATTTTTATACAATGAAAATCTACTTAGCTATAAAGAAAGATAACCTTGAGATTCTTGTAGGTAAATGGATACAACTTGAGATCATGCTCACGGGTAAAATGGTTCGGTCACATGGGTGAACATTGTGTTGTCTTCCTAGTATAAAAGACTGAGGGAGTTAGTGGACTCCAAAATGCATAATGGATATTGTGAAAGTGAAAGGTGGGGGAGGCATCTGAAAAGGCAAGGTGATAGCCATTGTTAATTTCCTATTATCTTGTTTTGAAGTCATGTATTGTTTTCATTGTTATGTTTTGTTTGGTTTTATTCTGTTTTGTTTTTTGATTTTATTATATCAGATGGTATGGGCAGCTATTTCAAAGATAACAAAATATATTGTGGTAGCCATTGTTGATTTCCTATTATCTAGTCTTGAAAATTTTAAAAAAACATATTCATAAAACAGGTTATTAAGTCAATAATTTATTTATTTTATTTTTTTATTTTAAAGAGAATAAAGCCAAGCAAAATAAAACAGAATAAAGCCAATCAAAACAAACCAGTGTAAGTGACCCAGGACTTCAAAACAATAGGAAACCAACAGTGGCTACCATAATGCCTCTTGTTGTCTTCAAAATAGCTCCAGATACCTGCAGACATAGTAAAAATCAAACAAAACAGAACAGAACCAATAAAAAAAATGAATGCAATAAAGGACTTCAAATCAAGATAATAATAAATCCAAAATGTAAACCAATATTTTAAATAAATTAGACAATAGTTTAGAAAAGGATTTATTATAGATTACAAAGTTTTTCAAAGCAAAATTTCAAAAACAACATCTAAAAGGAGCATACAGAGTAAGATCCTATTGTTCAAAGAAATAGAGAAACAAATGTACACATATGCATGTATAATGTGTGTATGCACATATATTGGCATATTTAATAGCAAAGAAAATATAGAAATATACACAAAATTTTTAACAGCAATTATCTTAGCAAGGGAATAAAGAAAAAATTCTATATCTACCTTCATAGTATTTTCTCATTAGAGGGACATGTGAAAGTAAAAGATCAGTAAAAAATTTTTAAAAGATAAGAAATGGAAAAGAATCAATAATGAAATTAAACACTATTCAAAGAGCAGGACAAAAAAATCACAATGAGTCATTTGTTCTTCAGAGAATTCATGAACAGCAGGTTATCGATAAAATGAAACACCAAAGATGAAAAGATAGGACAAGAAAATGAGAGAAAACAAGATTGCAGCACTAAGATGCAAACTGATGATTTAAAATACTATAAAGATTTTATCTTACTCCAGGAAGAATGGCCATCATCAAGAAATCAGACAATGGAAAATGCTGGAGAGGTTGTTGGAAAAAAGGAACCCTTCTGCATTGCTGGTGCGAATGCAAACTAATACAACTGCTATGGATATCAGTGTGAAAATACCTCAAAAAACTAAAAAGAGAAATTCCATTCAACTTAGCTATTTCCTTCCTAGGTGTTTTCCTGAAAAGTTAAAGACATTATATTACAATGATACCTGCATACCCATTCTTATAGCAGCCAAATTCATAATAGCTAAATTATGTAAGTGGCCCAGTGCCTATCAACAGATGAATGGTTAAACAAAATATAGTATTTATATATAATGGAGTACTACTCTGTCATAAAGAAGAATAAACTTGAGTCATTTTTGGGAACACGAATGCACCTTGAGACTATAACATTAAGTGGAGTTAGTCAGACACATAAGCTTTTTAAATCTCACATGGTTTTTCTTATATGAGAAACCCAAATATAAATAAATAGCAAAATAAAAGATAGACAATAGGAAATAGGTAGATAGATCTTTTGTAAATGAGATGGGGACCTAGATATAGAGAGAGGGGAGAAAAGAGAATGGAAAAAGATGGAAAAAGAATTAAGATGCATACCAACTCCCCAAGAGAAATGTAATCATTATGTACTACAGATGCATAGTAATAAAAAATAAATAATATTACTTGAAATACTACTACAGGAGTAATAAATACATTGAAATAGCACCAAACAGAATACATGGGGTCAAAACTGAAATAAAGGTCAAATGTATTCAGAAAATAAAGATGAGAAGACTATTAATATCTTAGAATAGTGTTAATAGATATAGCTGGCAGATAATGGGAATCCATCAAAAGAAAACCAATTATTCTTCATTTTAAGGAAATCTTGTATTCTATTATATCATTGATGGGAAATAGTTCATTTTTTATATTTTATAAGTAAGTTTCTGGAGGAAAAACACTTGCTCTGAACAATTAATGTGCCTACTGTATTTGAGAAGATACAAATAGTTATTAAACAGAATCTTCAAAACTGAGACATATTTTGAAAGTGTTTCTGAATTTTACAAATGGAGAATCAGTTCAAGAAGAATATAGTCAGGAAAAGCAGCAGGAAATAGAAAAAGACAGAAAAGAAAGGAGAAACTGGCAAAAAGGAGAAGGAGGAGTGAAAACAAATCAGTCATGAATATGGCTACTACAGTTAAGGATAAAGTTAAACTGTGAGAATATGAAAAGTAAGTGATTGTTGCACTTTCTGCCAGACATTTTTCAAAACCTTCCCTGAGGACAGAGAGTTCCAGAGTTTTTTTTACCTGTCCCTGAATCAGTTAGGAGAATATATTAGTCAGGTTTCTCATTGCCAGGACAAAATACATGACATCTGCAACTAAAAGAAGAGATTTATTTTGACTCACAATGTCAGAGGTTCCAGTGCATGGTCAGCTGGCTCCAAGGAAGAAACATCATGGCAGAAGGACATAGTGGAGAAAAGCTTTCCACTCATACCGAGTAGGAAGCAGGTCACAAGAGGAAAGCCAGAGAAGAACTCTGTCACAGATCAGACATAGTTTCCCAAGGTCACACTCCCATGACCCACACAGAAATACCTAGAAGTTTGCTTTCAAATCTCCTAGGCAGCTCTTAAGCCAATCAGGTTGATAATCAAGATTAACCTTCACAGTGGAAATACAGGAATTTGCATTTTAACTATAAATAAAGCATTACTCATTGGAGAAAAAGTTAATGGGGAAAACATCGGAAACAAAAAGTCAGTCAAGATAGTCTGAATCACACCAATGATAACTTTTTTCTTTTTGTTTAAATTTACTTTAAAGAGAAAAAACCAGAAAAATCATGAAGTAAACAAGCAAAAAAAAATCAAAAAAGCAAAATGATGACAATAACAACAACAAAATGGCAATATAGGATTCCAAAACAAGATGATAGGAATTTAACACTGGTTGTTATATTGCATATTGCTATCCTCAAAGTAATTGCTCGGGCTACCAGATATAATTTTTTTCTTTTATGTATTCTTTCTTTTTTTTTTTTTCTTTCTGAGACCAAATCTGGTTCAAAAATTGCAAAGAGTTTCTATCTTTGATTCTTAAGATTTGAGAAGACTTTGAAAATTAAGTATCTTCTGAAAACAAAGAAAAACAAAGAAACATGCTCACCAGATCCTAATTCTCCTTTAAATTTCACCATTACTTGACTTATCTGGCTTTTTCATCCCAGTACATATTATATTTTATTTGTTACATGGTGCTAGGTGAATATAAATTCTTGACATGTTTATCTGCGGAGTTCTGTTAGCAAGTTAGCCTGACTGATCCTAGAACTAGGAGTCAAAAAGAGTTAAAAATTACTGGTCCATAATTTGTGTTGAAAGCCTCAGGAGGCTTGAAATTATATTTGCAAGCACAATTAAGGAGTGGAGAAATTTATCTAAATCTATATGATGAATAAGTACTAATTAGTATTTAGTAGAAGACAAAGGCAAGGTTTTCATGAGAAGTGCAGATTACTATATGCTGCATTAAATCTTTTCTGTAATATAGAAAAAGAATAAATTAATTATTTTTTCAGAAATCAAATGCAATCAGCAAGAAGTTAAAGACAATTGAATAAAATGTTGTCTTAGGAATAGTTCTGTTACCTGAACAACATGAGTATTACAAACATATTTCAGTGAAATGTAAAGATTTTGACATAATACTAAATGGAATCAGCACATAGTAAAACCACCACGTGTTTAGCAAATGAGAAATATTTAAAGTTGAATTTAAACCAGTATTATCAAGCAAGAAATGATGAAAAGTAATTGATCTGAAGAAACTAATGATTTACTAGATCAGAGCACAACTACTTAAGTGCAATGAAAGTAATTCCAGGTCATGTCTTGATCCTATAAAAATTTGTTGTCTGTGATATTGGATTTTGCATTTGACTCTAGAAAGCCAGAGGAATAGCAGAAAAACTATACTTCCAGTTTATCCATAAATCATTTCGTATTCATGAAGGTACTGCTTCATTGCCAAGAGTACTGCCTAGAAACCAGATTGAAAATGTCTGTGAATTGAGTATGTTCCAGAAGGGCAATGAACTGCACAGTGACCACACATTTCAAAAGTTTAAAAATATATATTTATGTGTGTATGTGCATAAACTGAGATTAAAACACTTCTTTTCAAAGTTCTGCATCTTTATAGATTCAGAACTGTCTTTATCAGTCATGAGTTGCTTTTTTGATATTAAACTCTTAAAAGGTCATTACCTGCCATCAAAACTATGTCTCAGTAGAGGTAGAGTGAAATCATGTACTGTTTTTCTTGCTATCTGCTTTCTAAAATTTCAGTGTAGTTCAATTACTCACTGGTATGATTTATATATAGTGTATAAAACACACACATATACACACACAGAGATGTGTGCCACACAATTTAATAGCTGTTATGATTTATACCATTGTGTCAACTTGAGAAGTCTAGAAGCTTAGCTAAGTGATTCAGCAGGGGGCTAGAGTGCTTAGTTTGTAACATTCTCAGCCTGTGCAAGAGGAGCGCAGGCAGATGGTGTGAGCTACAACCACCCAAGGGGAGTAACCTGCATACAATAAAAGGCAAATGAGGAGGGACTAATTGCTGGTTCTTCAGAGAAGTTCCAGTCTTTGTCTTCAGTTTGGACATCGTCTCCTGGCTTCTGGCCCAGACCATTCAGCTTCTGCCTGGGACTCTTTAGCCTTCATCATAGATTCCTCAGCCTTCCATCATAGATTCTTCAGGGTTTTGTAGCAGACCCATCAGCCTCCTGATAGGGACTTGCATGGGACACTGCAGTAAGCTCTTCAACCTCCAGTGTGCAGACACCCTCTGCACACTTCCTCATCCTACTTTGTGGCTGACCACTGTGAGCCAATCTTGTAATTTCTTATACATTTGTATTTCTTGTGTTATGTCTGTTTCTCTAGTAAACCCTGACTGATACAGTCACTTTTGATCCTTCCTATAGGCATATGCATACTTTGTCACTAGCAATGATGGCACTGTCTTCATAATCTCAAAGTCAAGATTCCCAGTCTTTGACCATAACCTTGGGGCTTTGTAGTTCACCTTCTCTGACACTCCATTCAAATAATTCATAGACCTCACCAAAACTTCCAATCCATTATCACCACCATAGTTGAACACCCTGTGCATCCTATTTCCTCCTTAGCAAATTGAAATTTCACAATCAATTGTAACAGTCATTACATTGACTACACCTTCAATAACTCTATCCAATTATACCAATTAAACACATCTGCTTACTCTCACCCGCACTTAGTAGATAGATCAAAATATAAAAAAATCTATGATTAGGTCAAATAGTTTTCCTTACTTCATGATCATGAATGCTTTCTGAATATTATTATATTTTCCCCTAACTCATTACATTCTCCTTTTAAGATGATTTCCACCTTCTCTTTTCTATCATATCTCCAACCCTTCCTCATCATCTTCATTCTCAGTTGATAATGTGGCTCCCTACTTTATTCAAACAATAAGAAGAGACCTACCCCCAACATACTGACCCAAAACAAACATCTTCACTCACTGTGCAGCCTCAATTTTCCCCTGAAATAAACTATTCCCTCTCCTTTCTAAAGATCAGTGAGTTGCACTTTATTCAAGAATATCACTCGAGGTGATTTTTTTTTACTTTCCTAGCTACCACATCAGTTTTCCTTTGCTACTGAATTTTTTCTGTCAGCTTATGTTCTATTAATACTTTACCTTTAAAATCAAATCTTTATGCCATTCTTATTCCAGATAGTACCAAATTTCTTTACTTTCCTTCACACCAAACCTTAAAAGATCTATGATTATACTAGGTCTCCAAATTCTGCCTTTAATCTACTTCAAAATTCTAGGCCTCAGTTTACAGTTTCCCTCTCCTCTCTGTATTTCTTTCTTTGATGATCTCATTAGACTTATGCTTATAAATCTCTTCTACATGCAGATAATTCCCAAGTGAATAACTCCCAAAACAGACATCTTCTCCCCAATTCCAGACTCATATTTCCACTGTATATCCAATATACCCATTAAAGACTAAGTGCCTGCACCGCCAGCACCCGCAATTAAGATGTTGAAGTCTTAACACTATAGTGACTGTATTTGGAGATATGGTCTCTAAGGAAATAATTAAGTTTAAATGAATTCAGTGAGGATGGGCTCTGCTGGAAAGGATTGATGTACTTTTTAAAAAGAAATACTAGATTGTTTGTACCCTTTCACTCTCTGAGTGTGCCCAGAAAAAAAGAGCATGTAAAGACATTTAGTGAAATAACCCAGATTCAAAATGATAAGTGTCATATTTCCTTCACCCTAATATGTGAAATCTAAAAGGAACACGACAAAAAAAGTAGAAAAAAGATGATAAGAGGAAGAAAATAAGGGGGGGGATAAGGGGGGCCAGTAATAGGGAATGAATATAATCAAAATATACCCATTGAAAGCAAAAAAAAAAATGAAACTAGGAGGGGGAAGGACATAGGTAAAAATGTTCACAGTATATTATAAATCTGCCTAAATTAAATCCATTAACTTGTACAACCAATATACACTAATAAAATATACAAAATGAAAATGTAATAAAAAAGAATTGGTCTAGACATCTCAAATACATCTCTAAAATTTAGAAATAAATGAGAGAAGGTAGCAATCTAGAAGAAATGAAGGAGAACCTTCCCCAGAAGCCAAATTTGTCAGACTTTCCAGAACTTTGAAAAATGAAGTTCTGTTTTTTAACCTATCCAATCTGTGGTATTTTGGTATGGCAGTCTGATCATACTAATACAATCCTCATTTGTATGTTTAAAGGACACTTTAAAATTAGTATATTAAAAAGCTAAATGACTTATTTTTCCCCCAAAATCTGTTGCATCACCTTCCTCATCTAGATTGTAAAGCCATCTTTCCTTCTAATCCTGTTTTAAAAAAAAAAATTAAATTACAGGGGACCCTTGATTTCTGAAGTATTTGTTTGCAGAGACTGGTTGTAACTCAAGTTGGCTGTAAGTCAAGACTATGTTTCCCATAAGAATTAAAGGAAATACCCATAATGCATTCAAACCTCCCAAACACACTTTAGCTAATCTTTTCATGATTAAAAAAAAGGGTTGTATATTGTGTGTAATTCACCAAAAAGTTATAAAATGTTCCTAGTTCACCAGAGACAACAATTTCATACTGTACTCATCATTCAAGTTGACATCTTTGGCTTTCAGGAATTGAGGATGAAATGGAAGGTGGTTGTTATTTGGAGAGTCCCCTCCCCTAAGAACATCAGGAATGTGACTCTCTGGTGTCCTTTCTCTAATCTATAGCCTATTAGGATCTGCTTCTGGCTCACTAGGTCTCAACCTTTTCAGAACTAAAAATTGGTCTAAGGTTGCCTGCTTGTGTCTTTCTGTAACACTCTTCTGTAGTATGACATGACATTGTCATTAAGCAAGGGAATGCAAAAATTGATTTTTTCTTTGGGTTTATCTTTTCTACAAACTGGTGGCTCTGTTCATTTTCTTCAGGATTTCCTTTATTTCAGACAGAGAATTTTGCTGCACTGATTTTTTTATATTCCCCTTCCTCTTCAGAAAACTTCTCAGCTGCCATTGTTGAAAATTTGATGACAGCAAAAGTCATTTATCTGTGTCATCATTTCAAGGTGGCATGTGTGATTTTCAGCTGCCCTTTTATCAGCACTGACTACTTCACCATGCCTAGTGATGCTATGAATCCCAGTTCTTGCTTGAAAATTGTGAAACCACTGCTTACTGGCATGAAATGTTCCACAAGTTTCACTCATTGATGGGTTCCCCCTTATAAGATCTGCATTTATAGCCCAGTTTTTTCACAAATTATAGACTCATAGACTATAACCTGCCATTTGCCTTTTGTTTATCCATATTAACAGTAACCTTTTTACCTCATCTGTTAATTGTGACTTACTAATTTGAGTAATACCTTTAGCAACACTAGCTTCTTTATATAACCTTTTCTCGGAAAGATTGTCAAGGTGGATTTCAATGTGCTGAACATATTGGCAAGATTGGTCACATGAAACCCACTCTCATATTTCTCCACAATTTCCTTCTATTTTCAATTCTGATTGCTTTCTTTACCTTGCTTTCCTTCCTTAGCTTCTTTTCTAGCTTTTCGGGGGCCATTTTGATAGTGGTAATCAAAGCAATTATAGAAAGCACTGACCAAAATCATGTCCATGAAGATGCACATCTGGGTACAGACAAATGCTTATGTACATTTTCTTGTGCTTTTCTGGCATCGTGAGTCTCTGATTACAACCACACAAGCCGCTAATATGTGGGCCCTAACTCAAGACTTTGGTTGTAAGTTAAACATAAAATTTTAATCACAACCCAAGTTGTTTGACACCAGTTGTAACTTGAATTTACACTGTATCATTAATCTCCTTCCATCATAGTCTATGTTTTCCACGTAGAAATCTGGTTATATCATTGAAATATAAATAGAATCCAACCATTTACCCAACTTCTATTGCTACTTCTGTGGGCCACACCACTGTCATTTCACGTGAATTATGGTCATATTGGTATACCTGATCTCTCCATTTCTATTCATGCACCTCAAGGTCATTTCACAATGCAACAGCTTTTCTACAAAATAACTGACCAGTGCTCTTCCAAAAGGTTCATATCATGAAAGTCTGAAGCACTTTTCAAGATTCAGGGATACCAAAGAGTCACAACAATGAAACACACTGAAGAAATATAGAACAATATCTGAAAAAATAATGTTAGGTGGACAATTGGTGAAATATAAATAAGACTTGTAGATTGGCTTTATATTATTGCATCAATATTAATTTACACCTTCAATAATTGCAGCCTGGTCTTATAATGTGTTAACACTGAGGGAAAGAGTTGAGAGGCATACAGGGACCATCTGTACTATTTTTTGTAACTGAAATTTTACAAGACTAAAAGTATTTTAAAATAAAACTACACTATGGTTTCCCATTTCATTCAGATATACTAAGTAGTTCATCCTTCACTATTCTCTCTCTCTGTTTTGACTACATTTTCCTCTTTGCTGTTCCTTATGAACCAGGCATTTTTTGGATTTTTCTCTGTATGGAGTATGACTTCCTAAGACACCCACATGGCTAATTTCCACATTCCCTTCAAGCCTTTCTTTCTTGTCAGTGGTTCCTGACCACCCTATGTGGTACTGCAAACTTCATCCTCATCACAGCCCCAGAGTTTCTAATTACCTTCCTTGCTCTATTCAGTCTTATCTTTCCATAGTACTCTTACTGCTCAAAATGCCATTTAATTTACTTATTTAGTATTCTCATTGCTTATTATCTGTCTCTATTCAGTAATGTGTTGGTCCTTAAAAGAGGTCCAATGTTTCGTGTTGCTTTCAAAGTACCCAGAACAGCCCCTGGAATGGAGGAGTCATTCAATTAGTAATTGTCAAACAAAGGAATTCTTGGCCCTATAATACATTTTAACTTAGTTTTGAACTTTTTTATTTTATGTTTTACTGCCACTTATAGTCCTTTTAGCTTTTCATCTTTTTTCAGAATATCTCTCATCTATAGCATTGTATCTATTCTGACCCAATGTACTGATCATAATAGTATATTAAAAGTACAAAAATATATGATAAAACATTCACAGAATATATTATAGATGATGCTGATGTATTCAACATATAAAGAACTATACTTTAGAAAATATGCAGAAGTTATAAATAGGAAATGCATAAAATGATAAGTAATGCATAAAGATTAATGTTTACTAATAAATT
>RJWT010042556.1:0-12038 GCA_004365215.1 Cuniculus paca | reverse complement strand
AGCCAGCTGAGTATGGACTGAAACCCCCAAAACTGTAAGAAATAAACCTCTCCTTCCTTCACTTTGGGCATCAGGTATTTTGTCCCAACAATGAGAGAAAAGTAGCTAAGACAGTTTTTTTTTTAAAGAGAATAAAACCAAGCAAAATAAAACAGAATAAAGCCAATTGAAACAAATCAGTGTAAGTGACACAGGACTTCAAAACAATACGAAATCAACAATGGTTACCATAATGCCTCTTGTTGTCTTCAAAATAGCTACAGATATCTTCAGACATAGTAAAAATCAAACAAAACAGAGCAGAATAGAACCAATAAAAACAAAACAATGAATGCAATAAAGAACTTCAAAACAAGATAACAGTAAATCCAACATGGCTATCATAGTATCTTCTGTTATCTTTGAAATAGCTGCCCATGCCATCGGACATACTAAAATCAAACAAAACAAAACGGAATAAAATCCAACCCAACTGAACAGTGAAAATGATACAGGACTTCAAAACAAGATAATAGGAATTAACAATGGTTACCACCTTCAAAAGGAGATCTCCCATAGATGCTATAGTGTGTATTGTTATTTCTGAATAGACAATCAGACTACCAGCTGTAGACCTGCAATCAGTGAAACACTAAACACTACAAGCATTAAACTGTATTTTACCTCAATAGCCATCATCGTAGCCTTTGTTTCTCCAGATCAGCTGGTCACTCATGGGGGTGGGGGCACAGTGGACTCCGCTCGTTTCCCAGCCTGTGCACAGGAAGGGGCTGGCATCTGGCTCTCACCCCAGTGGCGTGGGCATGGTGCCGATTCTCAGGGAGGCCTTGCTTCTTGTTGACTTCTTGTTCTCTTCCCCCACAGTCCACAAATGGTGCTGACTCATGGGAAAAGGTTGGCTGAGAATACTTACTTTGAAATATACCCAAAGTTTACACATAGTCATCCTCTAATACAAGGCACTAATTCTAATCATGTTTTCTTTACTTCAAGTATATTTGCAATTCCTTCTCCGGAACTCTCCTCTTTCCTGCTTTGCAAATGTCTCTGTGGCCAGCAGTACTCTAGAAGTCATTATGGCTTCTTTCACCACACCAAAGGTTAAGACCAACAGTGGGATCACAGCCTTGATCTCACTCACTACTAATGTGGTGCCGAGTGACTTCTGCTTTCAAAAATCACATGTGGCCTCTGAATTTAAAGAACTGTCATTGTTCAAGATGTTTTAAGAGGGACAGTGGATGCCCTGAAAGCATTCAGGAAAGCTTCAAAAGTGGTTTCAAGATATGGTAGGACAATCAAATAGGTGAAACTCTCAAGTTACTTTCATGACAGGAACACACTGATTTCCCATATAGGTGTTTATAGATGCACATTTCTTTAAAAGCACTGATTAAGTTGTGTCACACAAGTTTGGGCATTTTGAGTTTTCACTTTTACTCATCTCAGAATATTTTCTATTTCCCTGTGATTCCTTTTTTGATTTAGTGGTTACTTAGAAGTACGTTCTTCAATTTCCACATATTTGTGAGTTCTCCAAAATTCCTTCTGTTACTGATTTCTAATTTAATAGCTTTGTGATCAGAGAACATAGTTTGTATGATTTCACTCCTTTTCAATTTATTGAGGCTTGTTTTATTGACATGCATATGATCCATACAGGAGAATGGCTCATGTGTGCTTGAGAAAATATGTAAAGTGTTACCATTGAGTTGTGCGTCCTGAAGACAGTTGTTAGGTGTAGGGTTGTTTAATTCTTCTGTCTCTATGTTAATCTTCTGCCCACCTGTTCTACTCATTGTGAAAATGGTGCATTGAACTCTCCACTTATGGCTATGAATGTTTATTTCTCCCTTCAGCTGTAAAAATTTTTGCTTTGTGTATTTTGGATTGTTACTGTTGTGCCTATGTATACTTATAATTGATGTCTTTTTAATGGATTGACCCCTTTATCACTAAAAAAGCATCCTATTTTGTTTTCAGTGGCAATTTTGTCTTATAGTCTGTTTTGTCTGATTATAATATAGCCACTCTAGTTCTCTGTAGGCCAGCGTCTGCATGGCATCCTTTTCCATGCAAATTAACTAAGAATGTAAAGTTTGTCATTTATTGACAGCTTATAGGTAATCATTTTAAAAATTACTATGTCGGTATTTATCTTTTAATTAAAATGTTTAATACACTCTGACTTAAAACAATATGTTTTAGATTAATAATTTAATGTCAATAATATATAAACTGATACAAAATAATTCTAGATGCACTGTCTTTTATACTTTTACTGACCTACAAATTACATCTTCATATACTAAGTCTACCAACACAGCTTTAGAATTATTGTTTTACACGGGTATGTTTTAAATCAGATAAAAGATACTTTATAAACTTCTATTCCCTGTTAATGTTCATATTTCTTCACATGCATATAAGTCATTATCTGGTGTCTTTTTATTTCAGCCTAAAGACTTCCCTTTGTTATTTCCTATGAGGAAGGTTGGCTAGCAATGCATCATCTCAATTTCTGATAGTCTGTATCCATGCCGAATATGCTGTCCCACTGTTTTCTGAACTCTGTGGTCTCTGAAAAAAAGTCAGCTGTTAGCCTCTGGTTTGTGATGTATGATTTTGTCTTGCTGCATGCCAAATTCTTCATTTTTGTATTTTGTGAATTTGTTTATGTTTCTAGGTGTGGATATATTTGAGTTTATTCTGTTTGGAGTCATTTGAGTATCTTAATTTTTTCCATCAAATAGGAAAAGTTTTTAAGATTCTTCATGTGTTATTTCTGCTTCTTTCTCTCTCTCTTCTTCCTCTGGGGATCTCATTGAGCATATGTTGGTATGTTTCATGAAATTCAATAGATAACTGAGGGTGTGCTCATTTTTCTTTGTCTTTTTTCTTTCTGTTCCTCAGATTGGATTATCTTAAATAACCTATGTTTAAGTTTGCTGATAATATATTCTACCTATCCAAATCTATTGTTGAACTCTACTAGTAAAATTTTTACATTAGTGAAATTTTCACATTAGGTATTACAATTTTTCAACTCCAAATTTAGAAAAAGATTTGAATCTCTTTATTAATATTTTCTGAGAAATCACTCAGCATTTAGATGTAGTTTCTTTCAATTCTTTAAACTATTTTAATAACTATTAAAAGTCTTTCGAGTTAGTGTTAAAATCTGACTTCTTGTTGGACAGTGACTATTGATTATATTTGTTCCTTTGAGTCATACTTTCCTTTTTCTTTCCAATGTGCCATAGTATTTTTTGTTGAAAACAAGACATTTTAAGAATACACAGTAAGTGATCAAAAATATGGGAAAAAAAAAGAAATACTTCAAATCAGTGGCCTAAGCTTCCTTCTTAAGAAGTAAGAAAAAAAGAAGCCTCAAACCGAACCTTATGTAAAGAAAGGATTACCATAAAAGGTATATTACCAGTACTCCCCCAAAGTACTCCCCCTCACTTTGAAAACATTTGTCCCATCATTGTTAACACTTTCTGAAGCAGTTCTGGGAGTCCTGCTTTGTGAGTGTCGTTATAAGCTGTGATCAAAACTGTGCTGAAAGCTGCTGCCAAGTGCCATCCAGTGGGAAGGCAGGTTTGTGCAATCATGACAGTGAGTCCTCCTCCCCTCTATCCTCCACATCCGACGACAGTGAGTCCTCCTCCCCTCTATCCTCCACATCCGACGACAGTGAGTCCTCCTCCCCTTCATCCTCCACATCCGACGCTTGCGATTTCCGGTTCTTCCCCACGGCCAAAATGACCACAAAGTCAAGCATCATGAGTTGATTCTGGACATTGAGGCCTCTACGACAGCACAGTTAAAGACACTCGTAAAGAAGGACTTCCAGAACTGCTTCGGAAAGTGGCAAGAATTATAGAATAAGTGTGTTAGAAGTGAGAGGGAACATTTTGAAGAGGATTAATGGCGATGTGTATGCATTTTGCCAGAATAATTTATTTTAATTTAAGCGTTCACCACAGTTTTCCATCATACCTTGCAATGTATCTACTCTGGAAACCACGTTTCTTCCACTCCCCAGTTTGTCGCTGCTGTTGATGACAATTTTCATTTAGTGACTTTCTTGGCCTAATTCTATAAAGTCTTTGTTTCTTGTCCCATGTGGCCACTTATGTCTCTGCTCAGTTAGCTTAATTAGTGATCAACCAATGACTAAGATTTTTTTTTAGAAAAGTCATTAAAGAGTTTTTTTTTTTCCTTTGGTACCGGGGATCAAACTCACTACCTCATGCTTGCCAGGCAGGCGCTTACACAGCTGAGCTAAATTCCCAGCCTGCTAGATGTACTGGGGCACATCTCCAATGCAGTCACAATCTAGAACTCTGCCTTCGCCTTCATTTGCAGCTTTCATAGGGGCCCTTGGTCAGCTAGAAGGGAGAGGCTAGGTCTTTCTTAGGTATTTCCTCAGCATGTATACGGGCTACACCTATGCTTGGCTTTTTTAATCCTTGGAATATGAACCTAGGAAAATGAACATTTCACTCTCCAACTATGTTCCTTTAAGTTTTTTGGACAGCCTGTTACTCGCTCCAATTAGTATCACCATCTCAGGCAGCTGCGATGTTGAGTAGTAACCACTGGCTGTTTTAGATACGTGGGACAAGGGTGTTCCCACCGAGCGAGCGCTCATCCGTGTCAGACAACAGCACATCCTGTCCATGGGGATTTCCTAGGAAGCTTCCAGGCAGGTCCAGTAATAATGGTGTTCACAGGATGGGAACCTTTTGAGGAACTTTCAGTGTGTCTTCCACTGGCTGCCGGACTGACTGCTGGTTTTCACGTCCACCATGGAGCTGAAGAGAGGGGAACATGTGGAGTTAAAACACCATAAAGCATCCGTTGTACCCTTGGGCTAGATCCCCAGTCTTCGTCAATTTAATTCATCTTCTCAAAGAACTGATTATATTTCATTAGTTTTATTTATACAGTTTTGTCTTTATTTCATTCATTTCTGTTCTTGATTATATCCTTTCCTTACATGAGGTTCAGTTTGAGGCTTATTTTTTTTTTCTTATTTCTTAAAAAGGAAGCTTAGGCCAGTGACTTGAAGTATTTCTTTTCTTTTTTTCCCATATAATGAGTGTTAGTAATTTCCCAAAGTACTGCTTTAAGCAGTGACTCCAAGTTAGTCTGATACAAATGGGAAGCAACTCAGTTTGCATTAAAAAATAAAATTTCCAGTAGTTTCCCAGCCTCACTGTGTATGAGATCTGCACCATGGAATTCTTACAGGTAAAGCTACCTTAGCTTCTTCGCGTCTGTACTCCTTTGGATATAATCTATGACAGATTAGAGCTGTTGAATTTCAAGCTGTCATGTATGATATTAAAATGACATTCCAGTATGTTGTCCAGAAATGCAGGCTAGTCTGAAGAAAACAAATCGGAAAAGTATTTAAGCATGCTTAGTAGCATGAAATCCTGTGGAATACTATGTTCACAGTTACCATTACGAGTAGATATTGGTGCCTGGCATTATGCTGAGATTTACCTCATTATCTAATTTAATATTCACAGTGACTTTTACAAAGTGTTACGTCCTGGCATAATACCAACGGTCCTGATATGGAAACTGAGCCTTGACCAGCTAGACAACATGTTGCAGGTCATTCAGTTAGGAAGTGGCCAACGTGAAGTTTACCCTAAGGACTTTCAAGCCAAAAGGCACAATGAATGATCCCACACACTGCCTTCCAAACTTGCCGCAGGCCTTACCCTTAGCATGTGGTGCTGATCTGGCAAGGATGGAATAAAAATGCCGGCACAGAAAGAGATGATGAAAAAGAACCTACTTCAGAGAGCTTGCATTCTCTTTGGAGATTACTGGGAAGATGCTCATCTGACACATATCATCTCAACAATAGCAGCTGTGGCCCTAAAGATAGTCAGCACCTACGTGTCACTATGGCATTATTAGGAAACTTCCCTTGTGGCTCTGTTAATTGGTATTATTTCCTACTCTCTATGAACTGCTTATGCCTACCTCCCCCCACACGCACATGTGGTGCTTCACCTGCAGGGGAACTGAAAACAAGGTTAAGGTAAGTGATCATGAATTCATGTGTAAGACATCAGAGCCCGGTAAAGCGGATTTTAAGGATACAAAATTGTCCACACACACACGGTCACTCACTAAGGTTTCCTGCTCACTGCTTTGCACTTGTTGTGAGATTGCAATTCTAAGTGGAAGACAAGGGAGCAGACCTGGAATAACATATCTCAGCCTTTTTCCTAGGCTAGGTCAGTGTTTATCAGCTGATTACGTACTGTAAACACATCCATGAACTTGTTGCAGTAGGTGCTTATAGGGATCATTAATGTTTCAAACATCGATCTGTCCATTGAAAAAGAAAGCGTTCCATTACTTTTTAATTTTTACTTCTCATCTACAGCTTTGTTCATATTTGTCAGCCATTCTGGAACTGTTTAAATTAGTGCAGGTTTTTATTGAGTGTCAAATACACTCGGGGGATAGGCTGGCCCCACAGTTACCCGAAGTGCTCAGCCAGACCTTGGAAATTTGCAAGGCAGGGAAACATCACTGTTAATAAAAGGTTCGTGTTGTGCAGAGCTTATCTGAGACCCCTCCTCTTGGCCTCTGATTTCCCCTCCATCAGCTCCCGGGAGGAGTTGGCAGGAGTTTTGTTCCCGGATGTGAGCTTCTCAGAGAATTAGAGACATTTACTCAACGCTTCAGGTGCACTGACCTTCACAGAGCAGGCGGGGCACATTCAGCTGATATTTCAAAAGTGGTAGAAAAGTGCTGATCATTCCCTGCCTCCAAAGAAAAATTCAGAAAGCTCAGACTCCCCCTCAGGCCATTTGGCAAGTGCCTGGTCACCTTCGAGCTCTGGTTACCATGTGCATATTATGACGATCTACCCAGGAATAGGGCTGGGGTATCCGGTTGTCCCAAGTGAGCGCCGTCCTCTATTTAGGTCTGGGGCCTTCATTGCAGGTGCACGGCATGAGGGCAGGAAGTGTGCCCCAGCTTGCCTTGGAGGAACTGTTTGCCATGAAAACGAAACCGTGCAACCCTCTCCGCAGGCTTGTTTGTCCAACAGCTTGGTCTTAGTCTCGGGTTGAGAGTCACATACAATCCTGATGATCTTATACCACTGATGCTTCCAGAGTTGGGGAGACTCACACCATGGAATAGGGTCACAGGACCAGAGGGTCAAGTGCACCCCCTGCTCTGAGCAGCACCAAGGGGGCTCCCAAAGCAGCTCACAGAGGGCACTGCCTGCTCCCTGCCTGCAGCTTCTCTAGGGAGGATGGGTCTGTGTTTCTTTGGCCAGAAAGGTTGTCACCGTTGGTCATCTTCCTTCGGACCCTGAGGTTTATGCAACACCACATTCTTCAACTTACCTGATTCTGGTGCAGCCGAAGGCAACAGCTATATGTCCAGCTGTGTACCCTGCTGTCTCCATGTGGCCCCAGGATCTTTCCTAAGTCCCGGCAAGTGGCTTCGTCCAGGTGCACACTGCCCTAGAGTGGGACCCTCCAGTGAGGGGAGTCTTTGGTCAGTGGGGAACGCTCAACTTCCTGCCCTGTGGGAAGAGGACTGTTACAGTTCAGATCTTCTATGTCCCACAAAAGCCCATGTGTGAAGGACTTGTCCCTGGGTTGGTGCTGCTGGGAGGCTGGTGGGAGAAAGCTCACTGGGGTGTGGCCTTGAAAGGGACGGTGGAGCTCCAGGCCCTCTTTCTGTCTCTCTGTCTCTCTGTCTGTCCTTCCCTCCTCCCCTCCCTCCCTCCTTTGCTGGCTTTTTCTCCATCATGTGCTCCCATCACGACATGCTGCGCTACCGCTGGCCGAAGCAGATCACGGCCTGAAAGCCGAGCCGCGGTCATCCTTCTCTCTCTCTAAGTAGATTACCTCAGGTATTCGTTATGGGCAGCTGACCAACAGGAGGATTCTGCAGCGTGTTCTTCACGGTTCCTCAAAAGATGCCCTGCAAGGTTTATCCCAGATGCCCACGGCAGCAGCCAGCCTGGCCACAGTCTCCGTTGACTTTTCTTCCCTTTCAGTCTCTCTGGTCCTCACTTTACCTCCTGGAGTTACTTTCCGCGTAAACTCCCTGCTCCCAAGCGCACACTCCAGGCTCTTCCTCAGGGTAACTCAAACTCCAACGACCCTTGAGGTTGGTCTACTGTGACCAAATGACTCATTGGCTAAATCGCTCCAGCTCCGCCGGTACCACCCCATGAAGCGGAAGAGAAGTCTGGCTGGTGGCTGTTTGAGTACACAGCCAACCTGGTTGTTTGAGTGAATTGGTGGTCTGGTGTTTATTTTGAACGCAATGAGAAGATGAATGTTGCTCCTGCTGACTTTTCCTTGCCAGACGCCTCCCCCACTGGATTTAAGCCTCCTCTGGGACTCACTCATAGTCGGGACTCTCCCATCCACTCAGTCCCAACTGTGGGCTGCATGGCTCCAGCCATCCCTGGGAGAGGCCAGGGCGCCCTGAGAACAAGTTGGGGTGCCAAAATCCTCCTTACCACCAGCCTCTGTTCCCTGACCTCGATCCCAAAGAATGATGTTACTCCCGTAACTGTGTGGTTCTTTCGCAGGAAACAGAAATCTGTCACATTGCTCTTCTGGCCAATGAAAGAAATGGTCGCCTCCTTCAAGAGCAAGAGGTGACAGGGCTATGCCAAGACCAATTCCTAAACTCAACCAATTGCCCAGGAAGTGGGCGACACTGGTCATGAGTGAGTGGGAGTTAGCAGATGCTATCTGTCCCTGGGCTAATGCCATAATGATAATACATCAATGGATGATGCATGGGGGATAAATGATTTAAATTTTTTCTAGCTTTGTTGAGGCATTATTTACCTGTATCAAAATGCAGACATTTGAATTATAGGCACTAGGTGCTTAACACACACTGTAGTGTACAGCGTGATGAGTGTTGGTGCTTTGATATGGTGGTCACTACCATTAACCTATGGGACACCTCCACCTCACTGACACTTTCGTTGTTTTGCAGTTGATCTTCTCTTATGATCACCAGTTTCTGTCCACTAACTGATGACCTTCCTACCACTGTACTTTTGTTTTTCTAGACTCTTATACCAGCCTTCCCATTCCTGGACACAATACCAGACACCACAACTTAAAAAAGCAGAGGTTTAATTTGGCTCAGTTTCAGGAGATTCAGTCCGTGGTTGGCTGGATCCAAGGCAGAAACATCATGGCAGAAGGACTTGGAAGAGCAAAGTCATTTAGTTCGTGGTAGCCAGGAAACAGAGCAGGAGAGCTGCCTGGGAAAAAGGGGTGAAGGACCAGACAGTGCCCAAGGTCACACCTGCATGACCCACAGACTCACCTGGATGAGTGCTTTACTGGTCCCTTGGGTGGATCCCAAGTCAATCAAGTGGACACAATGATTAGCTGTCACGACTTTCACATAAAGGAATCAAGCATTTTTTTTTCACTTCCTCCACTTAGCCAGAATGATTATGTGCTGCATCCATATTGTTGCTTGTGCTAATATTTTGGCCCTCTTTATTGTTCAGTAGCTTTCATAGCATGGATATCCCAGATCTGATTCACTCATTCACCAAATAATGAGGAACTGAGTTGTTTCTACTTCTTGGTTATCTGAATAGTGTTGCCAGGAGTATTTGAGCCTCAGTGTGGACATGTGATTTGTTTTTCTTAGGTAACTACTTAGCTATGTGTGGATTGCTGGGTCACATGCAAATGTATTTTCCACAGTGTTTGCACCAATTCACCTTCCTGTCAGGAGTACATAAGAGGTCCTGTTGCCCCTGACCTCACTCACACGTATATAGAGAATCTTCGTAACCTCAGACATTCTCATGGGACTGTGTACTGCCATCTCTGCGTGGCTTAAATTTGCATTTTCCCCCATGAATAATAATTTCTCTATACCGTATGTTGAGCCCTTTTTTATGTGCTCATTGTCTAGCTAAAATTGCTGCTAAGCAATATCCTAAAATATTCTCAGGGGATGCACTGACCCTAAGGTGGATGTTACTACCCCTAATTTGCAGGTAGAGATCTGAGGCCTTCGTCCTGCTCAGTGGCTGCTCTGCGTTCCTTCTGGTAGAGGAAGGCTGAAGCTTCCTGGGAGAGGGTTTCCCCCGCCAGGCAAACGCTCTGTGTTTGCAACGACTGAGTAAAGACACTATTTGTGACCTCAAACTGGGACAGATGGTGGCTCATTTTGACATTAGTATGTTGGCATCGTTGGACATCAAGTATTTGGCATTGCCAAGTGTTTTGTTCTTTCAAGCTCTAGAGGTAATGCTTTTAGCAGTCTGAATAAATGGCATTGCCTCCTGCTTAAATTTCCCCTCTTTTGACGAGTCCTGCTTAGGGTTTGCGGAAGGAAACCTCCCGTTTATTCTCCCTCGTCCTGAGCGCGTGGGAGAAGGACCCCATGGCACTCAATTCTCCACTCCGTTCTGTCCTGGTAGAGCAAGTCTTTCAATTAAAGACCAGAGACCTGTGAGAGCAGAGCTCCAAAGTATACCAGCAAGCAGAGCAATGCAAGAGGAGCCCTTTGTGACCCAAGACTCCTGCAGGCTGCAGGAGGAGGTTTTGAGGGGCGCAGGGGGTGAGGTGTGAGTACTGCCTGCAGGAATGAGGTCAAAGCCTGAGCTATGGGGCTTCCCAAGTCAGCCCCTTGGACATAGATGGGAGCAGAGGCAGGCGAGATCTAACCTGCAGGAAGGCAGCTGGGTGCACTGAGACGCTGGGGAAGAGAATTTCCTGTCTCTCTCGATTCTCTGTTATCTCCGTGCTTGTCATTTCTCTGATCTTGTCTATCTCTCTCTGTTTTTTTCAAAGAAATATTCTAAAGTAGTCCTGTGGAGTTGTGTTTGGAAACATAGGAGGTCCTGGGAGACAGCTGATCTGAGAGAAAGAGAAAGCTCTAGAAGGCACCGAAACCCGACCTTCAAGACTTGTGGGAAGAAAGCGCACAGCGACGGTGGCTGTGGGGAGTGGCTGCTGCCCCAGTTGTATGTGTGTGCATAGGGATGCATGTGTAATCCGTGTGCACATGTGCACATGTGTGTAGAGCAGGTATGAGTGCGTGGGAATGCACAGTGCACTGTGATGCATGTTCTGCATGTGCACTTGCATGCCTATACGTGTGAGCCCCTCAGGCTTGTGGTACCTGTGCGCTGTGGTGTGTGCCCATCCATGTGTGTGACTGCATGCATGTGTGTAAGTCGTGGTATGTGAGTGGCATCTGTGTGTGGCGTGGTCTGTATGAGTGCTGTGTGATACATGGTGTGCAATGTGCATGAGTGTGTGTGTTATGCACAGATGAGTGACATCTGTGTGTGTGTGATGTGTGTAGACGTGTGATGTGTGAGTGGTGTGCATGTATGTGCGATGTGTGGATGAGTGCGGTGTGGAGTGTGTGTGTGGTGTGCCAAGGGGCAAGGGGTTCTCATTGGTCATTGGTCATTGGTCTCATTGGTCATTTGCTCCTTGGAGCAAATTAATTAAATTCAAGTAGTTAATTTAATTCATACATTGAAAACAATTTTTTTTTTTTGCAGTACTGGGGATTGGACCCATAGCTTTCCCACTAAGCGAAATCCAAAGCCCTTTTTTATTTTGACATGGGGTCTCACCAAGTGGCCAAGTTACCCAGGATGGGCATGGGCTTGTGATTCTCCTGCCTCAGCCTCCTAGAATGCTGAGATTACAGATGTGCACCAGCACATGTGGCTGAGAACAATTTTTAAAGAGGACAGATGGGGAAGGGTCCAAGGTACGGTGTCCTGGACAGCAAGCAAAGAGTGGAAAGGGACACACAAACCTCCCCTCCCTTGTTTTTGCTTTCATGCCTTGTTGGTAGATGTTGTGCTTTGTATTGCTTAGAACCGCAAAGTCACAGGCAAAGATTTCTGCTTTTTTTTTTTCAGACCCAGCTCATTTATTTATGTATTATTTGTTTATTTACAGCCTCCCTAAGTTGCCCAGGAGGGACTTGCATCTTTGTCCTCCTGTCTCAGCCTCCCT
>RJWT010042555.1:0-12111 GCA_004365215.1 Cuniculus paca | reverse complement strand
CCCACAGTGGTGGAGAATAACAATAGGTGGCATATTTTGGCCAACAGTTTCATATTTTACCCTTGAGTTCCCTCTGAAATTTCAGGTGGATGCCATCTGGTCTTGGAGACTTTTATTTATGCTTAGTTTGTGAGCTAAGTGTAGGAAAATTCTGTTTTCCACTGTTGGTTCTAACACCTCTGACCTGCCTGTTTTAAAGCAGGGTCGAAGTGAAACTGTGGCTGAAGTCTTCTGTAGTAAAGACCAAAGCAACTCGTCGATTCTCTCCATCATCACCTTGCGCAGTTACCAGACTTTTTCTAGCTAGCTTCTTGACTTTGCTGTATTAAAGAGGTTTGTGCTTTTGCTTTGGAGACCCTCGTGAGGTTCTCTATCGATTTCATCATGGACCGTTTGTTTCTCTTTGCCTCTGAGCTGCTCTGCATTCCTTTTCTTTGGAGGTAGAAACTTTTACATTTGAACATAGATGTGTGGTCCTTTTATGCTATCAAGTTGTTAAAGTCTTTTGTTTAACTGATCTGTGTTTTGGTTGGTTCTCACATTTCTCCTGGGCTTACAACAAGGTGTTTTAATACAGTCTCCATGGGTTCTTATTTAAAAAAAAATATATATATATATATATAATAGTTTTGCTTCTTTCTTTTTCAAGAATCACAAAGCCACAAGATAGAATCTAAGGCTTTCCTTGTCCATCTCGAAAGTCTGGATTGTGAGACCATAGTAGCTGATGGAACAGTGAGTAAAAGTAATTGAGATTTTTAGAAGGCACCTATTGTAAGTTATCATTTCATTATTTAAGTTTGCTGCTTATGGCACAGCCAATTAAAATTGTTCTTACATATTGGGGAGATGACACAGAACAGCTATCTCCAGTAGAAATGTCATGTGCATAACACACAAAACTTGGCATCCCTTGGTGGCCATATTTAAAACAGTAAAAAGCAAATGTTGGTAAAATGAATTTTAATAACATAGTTTAATTTAAGTCAAATAGTCCAGATGTAGTTATTTCAATATGAAATCAATGTAGACCTTATCAATGAGATAGTGTATACATTGCGAGTATATATTCTATATTAAACCTTTGAAACCCATTATGTACCTTATACTTGCAACACATTTCAATGTGAAGCAGTCAACCTCAAGGACATCTGACAGTGGTTATAATTTTGGTCAGCACCTGCCTTTTAGGGTCCTCCTTGGAAAATCATTATTCAGTCATTTATAGCTCCAGAAATCACTCAGTATTTATACGCATCATTTTACCTACACCAGTAATAGCGCATCAGAATACCAAACCCTGAAGGAGGTATTTGAACTGACAGGAAGAAAGTTGATGAATATATTTAACTGTATTACCCTAATATACTTGGTGTATCTCCTCTAATTAAAATAAGATTATCTTACAACTTATGAAATGAAGATCTGGCATAATAGACTCAGAAAGTGATGAAAATGTTTTCATTAAGTGCAAAGATACCCGGCAAGGCATGGCATTTCATCTCAAGTCTCTAATAACATTAATATACCCTTTTAATCTCTGAAGCATTTAAGACTTAATAGAAACTCCTTAAAGAATGACAGAATTGTAAGACTCACAAGGTTACTTTAACATGAAAGCACTCACAATCCTCCACATTTCTGAGCAAGTAAAATTCTTCTCTTTTGGAATATATGAATACAGTTTTTATTCTAGGGCAAGACTCCAGTGTCACACATGGATAGGTAGGTGCACAAGACAGCAAAGCAGGGGTTAATGGTGTTTCCCACTAATGGTCCTGTGCTTTAGTGATAAGACGTGACTTGGCTACTTTTCTTGCTCAGGGCTGTGTGTGCAGGAGAGGAGTACATGTGATTGGGGAAGTGATTTATCATCACTTTACATAGCAACTTGTGGGAAAATTATAGTTACTAATTCTCATCCTTCTTCCACAATGTATTTTACCAGTGTTTTATTTGTTGCTTTCCTCTAGCAGATGAGCTATATATGGATATTAAATATTGTTTTGTCATCTTTAATGCGACAGGTCTCATTTTCTATTCAAATTACAGACAGTAACACCGAGGTGTTCCTGAGAGTCTTTTATCTAATTTTCCACACCTGATTTTGAATAGATAGAGCAACACTCTACTGAGGATTGGAAGAACTGGACTGATTCCTTCCTATTCCAATGGTTAATATCCACCTTGGGTGCCTTGATGTTTACTTTTGCAGCTATTCTAATGCAACAGCATGGAGCTCCTTGGGGGAAAGTTGCTACACGAATCCAAGAGACAAATATGGCAATATCTTGCTACTCTGGTAAAAAAATTATGTTCTTTGGCATTTTCTCAGGTGTTGTCTTCCTAGATATTATGCCACCATTGACCTATAATGTTTTGTCCTGGAACTTTCGGTCTATAAAAGTCATTTAGCATACAGTCTATTGTCCCATGAGAACCACCACTCTGCTAGATCCAATAAGAGTTTTCAAGGAAAACAGATAAAAGCACTGAGATGAAGACACTAAGATCTAATTGCATTAAATGAGATAAGCAGATGGGGGAGGAGAGTTGGATGAAATACATCAGAAGAGCCATTTACACAGTGGGGTTCCAGATTTAATGGATGAACCCAGAACAGCGGTGGGAGTTCAGCCTCACCCTTAGTTTCATTCAGCATTTCCTGGTGAAGTCAAATGAATCTGCCTTCTTAACCAATGCGGTGGGTGAGTGGTAAAGTCAGCAACACAGAGACCCCTGCTTGGGAAGCACTGCTGAGGTCAGCAGAAAGACCACGAGATCCTCTCGCCCTGATTCCTGGATGCTAATCTCTGGTCCATGTTGAGGGTTTTCTTTTTTGTCTTGCCATCTTTTGCACTCCCCTGGACCTTGACGTCCTGACTTTAATGGCTACCCATTCCTCCCTTTGTCTCAGATAGAAGAGTTCATCAGTGGCCTGTTTACTCAGTGTGGAACCTTTGTCCATACCCTGCTGCTGACCACCTCCCCATTTTGTTTTCAGTCTTTTCCAGAAAGCCTACATTTCCCCTTACTCTTGGTCAGTTGGATGTGCATCTGTCATTCAGTGTAATCAGCTCCATTTTAGCATTCTCTGTCCTCAAAGTCTGCAGAGCCATCGAACTCTTCTGACCTGCAAAGTATGCTGGATATAACAAGTAAGCTGATTATACCTGGGATTTTACATTTTTTAAAATAAATTTTGAGCATCTAGTACTGGTGGCTGTGGAAGGACCAAGGAAGGAAGTAGTGCATGACGATCACAGTATCTCTTATAAACACTTCTGCTGATAACACCATGAGAGTTAAATTGTGCTGACACAGATTGGAGGCAACAGGGCTGCAGGTCGCTGGCAAGCTGTTTGATAACATCACTCTCAAAGCAATCAAATCTGTGGAGTTGGTATCGATAAAAGGTGCTGCTATGGGATGATTTTCCAAACATTTTAAACAGTAACTCTTCCTTAAATGGAATGTTTTTTCCCCTCTCACTTAACTAACACTTAGAACACTTCTCCTCAGCTATTCACATGCTAGCTATGCCTGCTCGAGAAGCTGAACAGAGACCTAGGCTGAGGATGCAAATATTCACACTGGCCTTTCCTTCTTCTGGCGTCTCTTGGCTGGTTTGAACTACAGGATTCACCTCTTTATTCAGTACAAGCCTCAAGGTCAGACGCCACTGGTTTTGGGCTGCAGAATGGCTTGGTGATGCGATTGGGTTTACAAGAGTTAGGATGGGGGCTGGGGATACAGCTCAGTGATGCAGCACCTGCTTGGCAAGTGCAAGGTCCTGAGTTCAGTTCCTGGTACCCATCAAAAAACAAAACAAGTAAACAAAACTAAAAAACAAGAGTTAGGATGATTTTGTGTGTATTCAGTCAAGAACTGATTGGCTCAATTTCTGAGCTTGCTTGAATTTTTCAAATTGTGGACAAGGAGATGTTTTTTCTGAATCACAGTGATCTGCAGGTTCTTATTAAATAAATTCCCAGGTCTACCCTGCATCAGCTGAATTGAAATTTATGGAACTAGTGATTTTATAAAACAATTTTCTCAGATGATTTTCATGCACACAAAAAAACTGAGTTCTACTACTATAGAACTATTGCCAGATCTCTTTCTTTTTAGAATTTAAAATTCTTATGAGATATTTCTTAAATGTGAAGGAAAGGACAGCAGTAAATATTCTTCTAGCACAACCTCAAGACACGGACACATGGACACATGAAAGCAAATGTAAGGTTCCCATATGTGTGCCCACTGACTTGGTTAAATAAAGTTATTTGATGCTTGCAAGGATATGGGTAAGACTTTCTCACTCCTACAACTGCTCTTGACCTAATTGGGCCAAGCACATTATAAGCATGCTGTAACTGTTTATCAGTCATTCACTGAGTCCAAACATTCACTGAGTGATCATTACTGACAGTAAAAACAGGAGAATCTACTTACAAGAAAAAGTTACACTCAGTGTACAATGTCAGAAAGTGTCTACAGTTAACCTTTCTACTGATGGAGCCCTGAGCATGGTGTGGTGACAGTGAGTATACCTCAGGAAAAAGGAGACCACCGTGCAATACATTTTAAAGCTTAGTTCAACTTTGAAATCCATGAGTAATCATCATAATAAAAGGTCATGTTGATAACTGTCACGTATCATGTGCAAATGTAATTCTATGGAATTTCTAAGTGGCTTGTGCATATGAGATGTGGAAGGTGGATCACAATGGTGAATTATTTTAACTTCAAAATTAAAAAAAAATTAGTTCATATATGACTGAATAGTGGGTTTTGTTTTGACCTATTTGCACATGCGTATAACATACTTTGATCATTTGGACCCTTCTCATTACCTTTGATTCTTTGAAAAATACACCAGGTAGAGGTAGAGCCAGGTCAAATGGT
This sequence comes from Cuniculus paca, assembly GCA_004365215.1. NCBI lineage: Eukaryota > Metazoa > Chordata > Mammalia > Rodentia > Cuniculidae > Cuniculus > Cuniculus paca. The sequence continues at coordinate 7,203 of RJWT010042555.1, read as the reverse complement.
ACTTCTATTTTTAGTGTTTTGAGGAACTCTATACTGATTCCCTTTGTGACTGTATTGTAATTATTTACGTTCACTCCAACAGTGTGTGATGTTTCTTTTCCCCAAATTCCTAACCAGCATTTATTGCTTAAGATTCTTAATTATAATCATTCTGACTGAGGTGAGTTAGGATCTCAATGTAGTTTTGACTTGCATTTACTAAATGCATAAATTTGTTGAACATTTTTAATATACTTATTGTACATTTGTATTTTTGTGTGTGTGAGATGTATCTGTTCAGTTCATTTTCTTATTTATTGATGGGGCTATTTTTTTTCTGGTGTTGTTTTTTGAGTTCTGTATATATTCTAGGTATTAATATTCTATTGGAAGATTAGCTGGCAAAGAGTCTCTCCCACTCAGTAGGCTCTTTTCACACTGTTAATTGTTTCATTTGCTGTGCAGAAGCTTTTTAATGTCATGTAATCCCACTTGTCGATTCTTGCCTTTGTTTCCCATGCTACTGGAATTCAAGTCAAGAAGTCCTAGTCAGTGCCTAGGACCGAAAGTGTTTTCTTTACAGTGAGATGAATTCCGAGTACTTGGCAGAAGTTTTGATTCTAATGGGAAGAACAAACCAGAGAAAATAGAATGAAGCAGGAAGCCCTCTGGGCAGGCCATCATGTCCCACTGAGCTGGAGGGCTTGGCCTTTCCTTGGAATCTATGTGTATTCCTTACCACACAAATCTTGCAAACGCTTGCTGATTGCTGCAGGAGAGACCAGCTTAGCCAAGTCCGACTAATCAGATTATCTCTCAAGACGTGGAATTTGGGGCTACAAGATCAAAAAAAAAGGAAGCGGTAGCAAGTTTATAGAAGAGCTAGAAAGACAAGTTCAACTCTCTCCTCCCACTGACTATTCTGGGTCTTGCCTTTCCCAGGCTTTTTATTGCACACTTTCTTGAATTTCTGAAATTCAAGGTATCTGACCTTACCGCAATCGCAAGATCTGGCCAAATGCTTTCTGGAAATGAGTGAACTACACATACAACAGGCCCAGGAATTAGAGAAGTTGAAAGGGAAGACCCCGGGGACAGTAGAGCCGTTGCCGGCCCCGCCCCAGTGTCACGTCAGTAAACAGATGAGCAAGGACAGGTGTGCGCTGCGGCGTGGTTGGTGCTCCACGGCCTCGTTCCAGTTTCCCCACGAGGCTCACAGAACTGGAACCTATTCCGAGAACTTGTACCTCAGTTTCTGCTCCTCTAGAACCATTTTCAGAATGAACACCTATATAAATTAACTATTGTTGCCTGTCACGTGATCCCCAGGTTAGTAGTTGAAAACAACAAGCGTTCATTAATTCATAATTTCTGGCAGCCACTTAGCTGGGAGGATCTGGCTCACACTTTCTTACAAGTAGCCATCAAGGTACTGGAAAGGACCATAGTCACCTGGTGGGCCAGTGGGGGGAGGATCCACCTCCGAGCTCACTCATGTGGTTCTTGGAAGGCTCGGTTCCTTGTTTAATGGAACGTTTCACAGGACGGCCTTATAATAGGGCAGCTGGCTTTCCTTCAGGAAAGTGATAAAAGAACTTTCCCAGTGAGGCAAAGAGCAAAAGTTCAAAGTGGAAGCCATGAGTATTTCAAACCTAATTTTCGATTGACAGCCCATCACTTTTGACACATTTTATTCATTAGAAGTCACTACATGTGGCCAGTACTCAAGGGAATGGGTTTAAACAGAACACCCATATCACAAAGTGGGCATCATGGGTCTACCTGAGAAGCCTACCACAACCTTTGATTCCTTCTGTTTGTTTTATGTGAAACTTGAATTGTTTTCTGTTGTATAAAACTAAGTAAATCTTGCCTAATATGATAGAATTGAAGCAGTCTGAGAGAGAGAGAGAGTTTGAGTTTTACAAGGGTCAGAGACAGATTAATACAATAAATGTTATGAAGTTAGAATTGATTGTCTTGGAAATCCTGGGCGGTGGCTCAGAGTTAGAGAAAATGGCATTATACTTTGGCCATTGCATTTGTGAGATGGACAACCAGAGGCAAGTGTTAAGCCAATTTTAAATTATAGTTTCCACATCTACCAAAATAAACCAGTCTCAAGGAATGGATGGCACACTCAAAGCAGGGTGATTAAGAAGAGTTTTATAAAGGGAATATTTACAAAAGTATGGGCAGGGTAAAGGGAAAGAGCCATAGACCGTGACATGGAACAGTTCCCACCCCTAGACCTGAGGAGGAATAAGTAGGAATTTGGTGCCAATTAGGATTTTTGATAGAAAAATAACCAACCTGTTATAACAGGACAGGAAAGGAAAAATATCTCAGCCTCATTTCTTTCCCTTTTACCAAAGTACTCGAAGTGAATTGCATGTAAGTTGAACTCATCCAGAAGCCCAAGACAAGGGAGCCGACAGACAGTGGCTGGCCTCCCAGGGGACAGAGAGGGCACAGAGCAGGACGAGGTCACATAGAGAGTAGCTCTGAGGGCAAATGGGAGTGACTCAGCATAGTGCGTAAAGCACTTAATACCAATTATGTCAGGGAGCCAGTGCTCAATTAACTATTATTATAATTATTGTTGCTCGCTAATGGGATTGATGAATGTTGATAAGGTGGGTGAGAATGTGTGTGTGTTTGTGAAAGGTTCAAAAGAAATCCCATTTTTGTGCCCACAAACACAAGCTGAGTATCCCAGCATGAGGGAATTCAGGCAAACTGGAGCTCATTGGATTCCATAGCATCATTGACTGCAGTCAAACTAACAGAAAGGTCTCCTTCAGTACAATGCTGCATCCACTGAGCCACTAACAGGACAGCCCCTCTGCATTTCGAATCATTTTGGAATGGTGGCAAGCATCCTGCAGCGTATCTGCGAGCAGCTCCCGAACTAAGCACCTCCAGAGCCGGTCTTGCTAGGTGCAGCATGTCGCTGCAGAGAGACTGCTATCCAACTTTCCTCCCACCCAGCTGCCTGCCTCCCTTGGTTCCAACAGCCACGAAATGTGCCACTCCCATGTAATTTTGGCGCTGAGGACCCTGGCGTTTCCTAAGCACCAGGTTGGCAACTTAGCAACAGATGGCGGATCTGCGTAATGCTGAGTAGAGGCTGTAAGAAGAGGTGGGCAGTGAGGTAGGTAGCCAAGGGGCAGTCAGGGAGATGGAGACTGAAAAGCAGGGAGAGAGCTCTGGGTGCCATAATGGAAAGATCCTAGAAAGTTGCCGCTTTCGCATCTCCACCATTCCCCTTACCCCTCCTCGAGCCATCTGCAAACGCATAGAACCGCATTGACTCATTTTTTCTGAGGTGGTAATGTGCCATCTCTGCCCCCGTGTCTCAGTTTCCCTCCAAGGTTGAACATCAACAGCTCGACTGCACCTTTCCAGGAGAAAGCAACGCGATGCAGATGGTATTTTAAACATATTTGTTTCTGTGTCATCTGCTCTGAGCATAAATATCAATTCAGTAACTTCACTGTTGTAAGTGATAAGTTGAAACATCATCAGTTGTTTTTTAGTTAAATGACAGTAACAAAATGAAAAATCACCATTAAAAAGGCTATATTTGCATATTTTTTATGCTGTCAAAGAACATGGCACTAATGTAGCATAAGGAGAATTCTTAAACAGAAACATTACAGTTTTCAAAATCGAAGGAAGGTTTAAAAATGCTGAAATTTCATTTATAAAAAGAAATAGGGAACGCTTATTTCACTGGCAGAATAATAAAAGCACTTTCTAGTGACATTTTTAATAGCATATTAATTCAGAATTGTAATTTTGAGGAGTAATTCCATCTACATAAACACCAAATGCATTCTAAATGCTTGGCATTATCATAATGACTAGAAATTAAATTAATAACGATAGGAAAGTTAAATCTGACATAACCTTCTTGAATTTTTGTATTCATTCCTATTGAATTCTCATGTTGAACTTCCTTTGTTGTTTTAATTTTTCAAAGAGCTGTATAATTGTTCAGTTTAGGGAGTGTTCCGCTTTTGGAAGTTACCTTCAAGAGGCCTTTATAATAATTTAAACCAACGAAGCATTTTAGCAGTTGTAGTGCCAAAGACACATACATTCACAGACACAAGCATAATATTGTCAGAAACTCTCCACACTGCTGTGTTTTATCGATATGAGTGACCAACATGGGTACCATTTTTAATCTTGAGTGAATGGTGAAGGAAGAATGCCTTTTCAAGTAGAGTTACGACATCTGAACATTTCATAAAATAAAGACATCCATAAGTTAGGGAAAATGGTTTGCATTCCTACCTTAAATAAGATTGTGAAAGCACTATAAATGGTTTTTGTAAAGGGATTCCTTAGGGAGAGTTCTTCATCTCTTTCCTTTGGTTTCAAAGTTACATCAGGATCGTCATAGGACCTTTAATGAGACACGGGGCAGCCGGCAGTCTTGGTTTCAAAAACTGGGTACTATTTAGGGCTTCTTCAACTCAGAGTCTAACCGAGAATTTGATTGTCTGATGCATGCATATCTAGAGTAATCCACAGAGTGGGCAATTCTCCCAGGAAATGTAAACACTGTCCAAAAGCCTAAGCAATATGCTTGCTCTACCACTTTCCTAGTAGTCAGGCTTTTGCTATTAATGCACAGGTCACTGGCTCTCTTTTTTCCCCTATTCCTTAAAAAGTCATTAGGATAAGCAACTGATTCTGAAGTGCGGTGTAGACCAGTAGACTATGCTTCACCCAGGGTTCTCCTCCACAGCCAGAAAGCTCTGCTACCAGAATGCCAGTGCAGCGGAGCCGAGCCCACCTTGGGGTCTGGACAGGACTTTTCAAAGGGTTCACAGTGGTCACTTTGCTGAAACTGGTATTTGTACTGAGACTTGAGCATCATCACCCCCTACCCTGGTCTCCTCCAAACCAAATCCCAGAATGGTGCAGGGCTGGGGATGCAGATCCATGGTAGAATGTTTACCTAGCAGGTAGCAGGCTCTGGTTTTGATCCCAGCATCACAAACTGTCTTAGTTACTTTTCTTGTGGCAGAGACAAAATACCAGACACCCCAGTTAAAGGGAGCAAAGGTTTATTTAGCTCACAGTTGGTAGGGGTTTCAGTCCACAGTTGGCTGGCTGCAGGCAGGGTGGCATGGTGGAAACAGAAACAGCTCATGGTGGGCAGAAGGCAGCAAAGCAGCAGAGTAGTGAAGAAGCAGCAAGCAAGGAGCAGTGATAGCAGCTCTCTTCCTGTCCCTTATATTCTGTCCAGGGAGGGCCACTGCATTGTCCAATCCCAGAACTACACCAAACCAATCAGTGGACTAATTTAGTAATCACGCGCCCTTGATCCCAGTATCACACACCACAGCTGCTGCCTCTGAAAAGCCTCACCTATGACTGCACATAGCTTTGGTGGTGGTGGAGGGGGGATCCAGAGCCATAACACAAACAAAATAAAACAAAAATGGTTCCAAGAATAGAAAACACAGGGGGATGCTAAAGTGTAGGTTTTCATGATCAATTAGAAAGAGATGTGCACTCAGCTGAAAAACTATAGCGATATTACATAACAACAGAAAGAACCAGTGACTAGGGAACATTACTTATAGATGACTTCCTACTTCTTACAGTTTTTTTCTAGAAAGTCTCTACTCAGAAATTAAAAGTACATGACTAGCATTCTACCTCGGTTGCCTGCATCCTTTATAGTTATTCAGGGCTGTCCTTGTGCTGAAATTGTTGTCCCTAATGTAATTCTGTTCCCAAAGTCTATTTCTGGGATAGTTCATTGGATCCAAGACAGATCTGAATGGACTCAATTCAGGTAAAAACACAATTACTCTTTCCAAGGAGGGGAACATTTCAATAATAAATGTGCAGACATATAATAGTAATACATGGAATTAAAAATAGTTTGGTCTCCTGTAGAATCATTTATATTTCTTTCTCTAGCATAGTTTGGGCCTGCACTCTCCACTAATCATTTGTATTAGCCATTAACCAAGGAGGCTCTTTTTATTTGAAATTTTAAAACAGGCAGGCTTCGCAATGTGGATGTCTAGAACGAGGTCATTTTCAATAGCTTTTCTTCATCTTCCCCCCAACGCCTCCATATGGCACTGGAAACTTGGCAGGTGAAATCCAAAGTTGCCCACTTTGTGCAGCAGCACGGCGGGGTCTCTGCTCATCTTCGCTGGTGGTAATTTATTCTGCATACATCGCTTTCATTGATGGCTGACCTCATGGAAGGCAAGGTTCATCGTGCAGTTTCTACCTCAGCAGCTTGATGCTAATCTTAGAGAGCTAACATTTTTCTTTTTCACTTGTGTCCCTTCACATGCACGGCTAATGAGAGAATCGAGCTCATGTCTTGAACAAATGCAACAGGACTGGGCACACTTGTACCTTTATTCCTGCGCAGAGTCATTTGGGTTTGAGTTTTATCCTGTATCTCACTTCATCTTGGCCACCCTGAGCTCCCCGACATGAGGCAGGAGTCACAAAGTTTTCCTTCTTGGAGGAAAGGTCAGAAAAAAGTAAAATTAATAAGAGATAAAACAAGGACATATTTAAATCTTGATTGCCCCAAGGTGTCTGTGTGACATCTGAAGACGCCCACAATGACTTAGCAACCACCTCTTTCCCTAAATGAGCTTTATGAGGGGCCTTTCTTTGGCAATCAAGGTGGTCATAATACCTTGTCTCCTTACACTGCTAGTTGATAGATTCTGGAAGGACAAGATGAGAGGCAAGGGAAAGAGAATGATTTTTATAAATGGATCTTAGAGTTCAAGTGCCTTCAGAAGCAACTAATCATTTTAATCTGACAGCTCCTAATTAAATTGATTGCAAGATAAAATGCCCTCAACAAGTGTCAGTCTCACGTAAGTTAAAAAGCTTCATGGGTTGCAAAAGGCATTTGATGCGCCTAAACCTTCACACAAGTGAATGTCCTTGAAAACTCTCCTAGCAATGAGTTAAAGATCTCAACGGGGGGTGTGGCTGACATGTTGTAATCACTATAATTTATGGCACACCCACTCCATACCACCCTTTGTCCCACCAGGGTGCTGCCTGGAAGCTAGCCTTCTGCCAGCTGGAAAAAAGAAAGGGAGAAGGGAAAAAGACATCCTTTAGGAGTCTCCGCACAGTGAGCTTACACTTTGCAGGCTCTTTTTAGAGGCTAGGACCTTTCAAACTGACCTTAGTCAACTTTTGCTGATTTTGGCT
>RJWT010042554.1:0-12097 GCA_004365215.1 Cuniculus paca | reverse complement strand
ATGATAGATAATAGAAAGTGGGAAGATCTTCTTCAAATGGGAAGGGAAAACAAGAGATTTAGGGAAGATACAGGGAGAGAAAGGAAAGAGATGAAAACTACAGAATTAAAGAAAAATATTGAAATGGAACTTCTGCAAAGGGGAAGGGGAATAAGAGAAGGAGGGAGCAAGGAGGGATGAATGGGAAGGAGATGAAACAAAGAATTAAGATATCTTGGGAAGGGAACAAAAAAGAATTAAGACGTGTTATGCACATGTACAAATTCTCCATGATAAATATAATCATTATGTACTGCAAACATGTACAAAAAAGGGAAAATATTTTTTGTGATTCTTTTTGTCACTATAACAAAGAGCTTCAAATTGTTACATCTTTTATTTTTTTGTGTTAACCTCTGAATGCTAAAATTTTGTAATACTTTTTCACCTTGTAGTTAAAGGAGAAATTTATATAGGATATACATGCTGTTTAACTGTTGTTTCGGTTAATTTTGTTTTCATATGTCTGTTTTCACTTTATTATTAATGTGTTTTACCAAAGCACTCTGATAATCCTCTCATATTGTATCAAGAATTTATGTCGTGAAAGCAGGCTAATCAGGTATAAGATCGAATGTCATATAATTTCAAATTTCAAGTGAAGTTGACCTCTGAACAAAGGCATAAAGCTATAAATTACACACTGAATCTCATAAAATTATTCCCAAAAAATGACTCTTTACAGACAAAACAGCCTTCAGATGTTAAGTGAAGGCTACTGAGATGTGGTTTATTTCATGAGTCAGATGCCTTTATAAAAATGATATAGTATAAATTCATAACTTGTTCAAGGATGATAAAATAATCTTCTAGTAAGAATTGGAATATGCATATAATTTGGTACATTACAATCCACCAGAGTGTCATGATTTTTACTTACATTTGGTCTTTTGCATGCCCCTCTGACCTAAATCTCTTTCATTGTAAGGTAGTCCATCAAATTCTCTTTAGATAATTTCTTCGGTTAGGATGGAAATCAAAGTAGCTACTTAGAAATATCTCAGCAGTTTTCCATGATATGACTGCATAACATATATATGAGACACATTACAAATATACTTCTCATGAGAAAATTAAGTCCTCTAATAGGTAATTTATATAAATCACCTGCTAGCTCTCATCAAAGATTACTATCCTCTAAGACTAATTAAAAAACTTTAAAATACTGTGAAATACTTTTATTGAAATAAATCACAGAGTCATTCTTTTGAAAAGTGATGTGTTTCAAAAACATTAACTTACATACCCTGGGAAAAATCAATCTAAGAATAGATTGCTGTACTTTTCTTGTTGTTTGGATCTTCTGTATTCAATGTATATGTGACTAAAACATTTTTTTAGTCATTGTTAATAGACAGGTTTCAGTTTTTCAGTGATGAAGAATGCATTTTTATGCTCAAAATTAGTTTAATAAATTATCAAGCATTCAAAATTACTCAGATTTCTTTTAATAATTAAGGAATTTATTGACCATTCAACAGAACTTAATTGATCATTTTTAGAAATTCAGTAGTGACCTTATTTAAGGAAAATCAATATATTCTATTGGAGACAAGATCTAAACTCATATTAGAACCATTTTATTTCTGCGCTATATAGTTTATGAGACAAAAAATTATGAGCAATATACTATGTTGTATGCTTTGCATTGTTTTATTTCTTAAAATTCTATAAACATATGTTTAATTTTTCCTTCTTTCCAAAGGTATAGGTATGATCTCCAAATATGGTGGGTGCTTAAATTTAAAATAATATTAGAGTAAAAGATACATGGCAATTAATCTCCTTCAAAATATTCTCCCTTGCCTCAAAGAACTATCCTTTCTTTCTTCTCACTTTCTGAAGTAGTTCTGGAAGTTCTGGAAGTCTTCTTTCCTGAGCGTCTTTAGTTGCACACTGGCTGCCTACATGTCCTGAACTGACTCAAATCATTTACCTTTCATGGTTATTTTGGACTTGGTCAAGAACCAGAAATCTCATGGTGAGAGATCGAGTAAATAAGCTGAATGAGCACACATCATGATGTTTATATCATCATATCACTGGATAATACTCACCATCAGTGCTCACGATATTTTTTATCACATCTCATAATGACTTTTAGTATTTTTATATACTTGCCTGTGACATGTGAAACAATTAGATAAAGCAAATTAAGTTATCTATTACCTCATCTATTTATCTTCTTATGTGGTGAAAATATGTGAGTTCTAATCTATTGGCAGTTTTAAAGGATACAATGCTTTATTACTGATTATATGTACTCATGATGTTGTGCAATGGATGTAGAACTTACTTATCCAGTCTAAATAAACATTGTACTACTGATCAATGTATTTCTATTTCCTGCCATTGCAACCTTACCCTGGTCCATAACAACCATTATTCTATTCTCTAGTTTATGAATTGTAAGCTTCTAGAATGAATGTACGAGTGAAATCATGTCTTTGACCTTAAATGCCTAACTTACTTCACTTAGCCTAATGGCCTTCAAATTCATCTATGTGGTCTCAAATAAGAGGATTCACTTTTTTTTAATGATGGAAAAAAATACATATCCATTTATCCCTTAATGAACACAGATTCATCTTACATCTTGGTGAGTGAGAATACTGTTGTAGTGGCATGGGAATACAAATATCTCTTTGATATACTAATTTGACTTTCTTTGAATATACACTCAGAAATGAGATGGTAGAATAAAACAGTATCTCTATTTTTAATTTTTTTAATTTTTTTTTTTGTGGCACCGGGGATTGAACTCACGTCCTTGCGCTTGCTGGGCAGGCGCTTAGACTGCTGAGCTAGGTCCCCAGCCCTGTTTTTGAGACAGGGTCTCACTATGCCGTTCAGGCTGGCCTTGAGCTCACTTTGTAGCCCAGGCTGGTCTCGAACTCACAACGATCCGCCTGTCTCAGCCTCCCGAGTGCTAGGATTATAGGTGTGAGCCACCACGCCTGGCTCTATTTTTAATTTTTTAGAAATCCTTTACGCTGCTTTCCATGATGACTGTAGTAATTTACATTTTCACTTATAGTGTACAAGACTTCTCATTCCTCTACGTTGTCACCAAAATTTGCAATGTTTTGTCTTTTTCTGTAATAATGATACTAACAGGTATTTGATGATATCTCATTATGGTTTTTATTTCCATTTCCTTGATAATTAATAATACCAAGTAGTTTTTCATATACCCGTTGGTCATTTATCTTCTTCAATTAATGTCTATTTAGGTTCTTTGCCCACTTTTAAATTGGTTCTTTGTTTAATTGCTTTTGAGTTTGTTAGATGTTTCTTGTTATTATCCATATCAAATGTATGGTTTGCAAATTCTGTTTGTCTAGTTTTAGTTTTGTTCTCAGGTTTTTATAGCCACAACCAAAAAATTATGCAAGAATCATTTTCCTATACTTTCTTTCAATAATTTTAAATTTCAGATCTCAATTCCAGATAGCATATCATATACATGGGAAATTTTTAAAACCCAAACAAAAACCACTAAGAAATAAGTGAATTCACTAGAATTGTGGGATGCAAAATAAATGTAAAAATGTCAGTAGAATTTCTATTAACAACATACTATCCAAAAAAGAAATAAAACTACAGTTCCATTTATGATTGCATGAAACATTTATTCACAAATTTATTAAAGAAAATGAAAGAACTACTATGTTGAAGATTTTAAAATATTGGTGAAAAAAATAAAGACACAAATGAATTGAAAGACTATGCTCAGGGACTGGAAAAATTAATGTTTAAATGTCTATATCATCCAAAGCGATTATGGATTCGATACATACTCTACCAAAATTCCCAGTAACGTTTTTCATGTAAATAGAAAAACAATTCTAAAATTTATGTAGATTCAACTAAGACCACAAATACCTTAAGTAGCTTCTTTAACAAATGGTGCTAGAAAAACTGGCTCTCTATAAGTGGAAGGTTGAACCTAGGTCCATATCTTTCACCATACACTAAACTAAAATCAAAATGAAAGATCTAGACATCAGGAAAAAAACTACTTAATCTGTTGGAAGACAAAATAGGTAAAACTCTCGAAGAAATAGGTATAGACAAACACTTTCTGAACAAAACCCAGGTTGAATAAGAAATAATATTAAAAATCAACAAATGGGATTACATCAAATCAAAAGGCTTCTACACAGCAAAGGAAGCCATTGACAGCGTAGTGAGACAACTTCGGAGTGGGGAAATAAAAAAATTTTTTCCCCCAACTACTCCTCCAAGGACTAATATCTAGAACATAAAAAGAACTCAAAAAAATTAGACCCACTCCAATTTAAAGACCTGATTAAAAATTGAGTATCTGAAATGAACATACACTTTTCTGTCTCCATATAAAATTGAAGTTCATTCTAAACATAATAAAATGTTGAAGATTGCTAAATGAAATGAATAGGAAGATGTACAATTTTAAAATGACAAAAAGACTAGAAAAACAAGATTCTTCATGTTATTAAATATGTGCCCATTTTTGACAGAAAAAGTGTGTATGTTATTATTATAACTTTGAGATGCTAGAAAACATTCTTTCATAGAAAACCAACATGGTTGAAAGAATCATAAGTCAATGAATAGTCCTTTGGGGAGAAAAGAAGCATACATATGTCCCTATTATTTATGATCAATAGGGTGCTCAATGTTCTCATAATGAAAATATAATTTATATATTTATAATTTTAGCATTAGAACAGTAAAAAAAATTGTCATTGATCTGATCAGATTGTTCATCAAGACTATAACATAGAATTTATACATTTGTCATTTCTATTCAAATGAATTTTTTGTTGCTCATTTAAGAATAACAGTGTTTCAAGCACCACTAGAATAAGAAACTAAACAAAACATTTCCCAAAAATTAGAGTGAATGACAGAAATTCAGATAGGAACCTTATCTTTCACACTTGGTAATGAATTTTATTTTGTTAACTTTTTTTCTTTATTCAATTCAATTCTAATATTCTAGGGAAAATGTTTAAACCCAAAAGAATAATATAGTAATATGTTCTAAAACTTGTCTGCTGAGAACTTTTTGTTGCTTTCTATATTGCTTTCTTCCCCCCATTGTTAGTGCCATTCATGTTTTTCTAAAAATCCTCATTTTTCAATGTGCACAGTGTTTCATGCCTGGAGCAATAAAATTAGCATTATCAGGCTCATTAGAAACCTAATAAGTGATAGAGTGCACTTTATGTTAGTAGATAACATAGCTCAAAAATATCTTCTAGCATAAGGGTATTTTAAATTGGTTAGGCATTTTGATTTATGACCTAGGAATGCAGTGTGTCCAACATTAAATTCTACATCGAGGACGGAGTAGCTTCCCTGGATTCTCATATACCAGTTCCCTAGGTCAGTCTGAGAAGATTCTTGGGAAGGATCCTAGAAATGCAGCATAAAGAAGAATGTGAGTTATGCAGAGCATTCACAAATGTATGAAGTGCCACTCACTGACATCTACAAAGAAGCCATTTTGTAAATTGTCAAAGAAGCCATTGTGGCCGGATGACACCAGAAAAGAGCTGTCAATTCTATTATTAAATTGACATTCCGCACATGCTGCTTTCATATGGAGGCCCTTAATCAATTTAGTCTCTCTTTTTTTCCCTTTGCAGCATTTACAGTCTCCTTTCTTAACTGCTTTTCAAATACATACCAGTTGATGTTAAAGTGTGGAACAAGTGAGCCCTAGAAGAGGCCATCTTTTTGGTTCTTTGACAGCTGTTTAAAACACCTGGAAGAGTGTCTTCGTGACGTGTCTGTTGCTCAAAGATGTTACAGATGGCTACAGAAACTATGGCATCTCCCAGGGTATTGTCAATCAAACATTTGACGGTAAAACCAACAAAAAAAGGACTTTAGGCAACACAACAAACAGCACTGTAATTCTGTCTGTGAAAAGGGAGAACAATAAATTGTCTTAATGTATGGAAAAATACCCAGCTCATAGATATTTTGAAAATGAAAAGTAAAGCGCACGCACCTTAGAAATTTAGGGTTTGATATAAGCTAGTTGTTAATCATTTTGGGATTTGCATTGTTTTCCTACCCTTGGAGTCATGTATACTAAACAGGCATTCAGGGAAGATGGTGTGCTACCATCCCTGTTCATTTGTTTAACACCAGTCTTATTGTTATACGTCCCTCAGGCCTGGATTTACCAGATAGCCAGACTTGTTTTTCTGCCTGCTATGAGTCCTCTATGAAGATGACAGACACAAAGAGATGACTACCTTTTGTTCCCAGGGGTGTCTTCTTGTGGATATGTGTGACTGACAGCTGTTGGGAAGAAGGACAAGAAGATTTTTACATCTGTTTAGTGCCTTGAGGTTTCCCCATTCCTTCTCACCCTGACTATTGTCATTCATGGAAGAGCTAAAATTCCTATCCCTCCAAAGGAGTTGCCACAGAACTATGCAGCCATAGGAGTATGAAACGATCATTAAAGGAAATGCGAGTGTCTAGCTGTTAGACTATAAACATCTCTAACATTCTTAGCAAGACATTTTATTTTATGGTGCCATTTGTATAAATCAGAAATCTTAAAAATGTGTATCAGTAGATTGAATTTAAAAATGTGTATCAGTAGACTAAATTTAAAAATGTGTGTCAGGAGACTGAATTTAAAAATGTTTAAATTGTGCCCCAAGTGTTTTACTTTAAACTTTTTATTTCTTATTACAGTCAGCATCTTTTACACTTTTTTATTATAGCTCATAAACTGAGTAGAATTAAAATGTCTATAACAGTAGGACAGATTATTTATATCTTCACATTTTAAATGTTTCTTTTTTATTTTTTGATGCTTAATAATTCCTGCAACATTCAATTTCATAATTTCTTGCTACACTATCATTTAGTGGTGCTTTATTTCACATCTGAAAAAGCAATAAAATCTGAGGCTCATGTAAAACATTGGCATAGAGTATATATTACAGCACTTTCTTGAATGAACAAACCAAATTGATGGAATTTCCATGAGTATTATGTTATCTAAAACTTTCTGAAAAATGTTTTACTGTAGCATATAATTTACTCAGTGTAGGTGGTTTTTGTAGTGCTTTGAAAAGACCTTCAGTCACTTACTAGCTTTAGGATGATGAAATTTTAAGCCCCTTGATCCAGAGCCTGTGTTTCACAGTCAAGACTACCAGACAACACTAAAGCACAATTGAACTTTCCAGTTTAACTAAAGATTAGACTATGTATAGCCTGAAGAAAAAAAAAAAACTCTTCTACTGTACAATTTTGTGATCCTATCACTATAAGCACAATGAACTGAGACTTAAATAATGAATTCAACATTGTTCATTTCAGAAAGTATACTTAGGTGTAGTAAGCATTAAATAAAATGCAATTATGAAGTTAAATGTCTGAGATTATTCTCTGAATAATAATAAACACACACAGACACATACATATGCACATATATGTTTGATCTATTCTATTTTCATATCATGGTTAGAACCCAGCCCAAGCAATTTGATCATGAGCAAGACCCTGTTTCAAAATAAAAATAAATAAATAAAAAGGACTTGGGATATAGTTCAGTGCAAAAGACCTGAGTTCAATTCCCAGTATAGACAAAAAAGAAATAAAGAACAGCAAACAAACTAGGAAATACATATATATTATGATAAAATATATATATATATATATATATATATATATGTCTCATGAGTTAAAAAGTGAGAGCACTCAGCATGGTATAATTTTGTTTCCCCCAACTACATTCATTAATAAGATTCCAGGTACAGAGGTGGCAGAATTGAATTCGATTAAATTGGATGTTGTGCCAGAAGAGCACTAAGAAGCAAACAAAGACAAATAAGTTGATGAAATTAAAAGAGAATGAGCATAATGATGGCCAGAGCATCTAGTGAGGTAGGTGGGAGAGTGAGGGTGTAAAGGGGTTGAGGATCTTGAAAACCGATCAATAGATTTTGAGTTTCAGTGGACTTGAGGAATAGTATGAATTTGTATGTTATATAGATTTGGCTGGAAATAAGTCAAGGAGGAATACACTTGAAATTGAAATTATTGGTGATTAATTGTACAAAGTAGTTTAAAATCATAGGAGTTAATGGCTAAATTATGAAGGAAGACAAGATTATTTTGTTTATGTTTGGCTGCTACTAGTACAAATAAGCTTTTGTTCAACTCACTCCTTACACAGGAGATGGGGTGGAATGGAACCTGCTCAACATAGTCATTCAGGGGCTGAGTCTAATGGGCTGGGGTTTTATCTCAGTCGCTCAGTGCCCGCCTGGCAATCGCGAGATCTTGACTTCAAACCCTGGTACCGAAAAAATAAAATAAAATAAATAATGGCAGACTAATAAAGGTTCTGCCATGTTGAAAAAGTACTGTACAGAACATATGGTTTTTAAGTCTGCAGCAAGGATAAAAAAGAACCTGGCAGTGCCCTTGCTAAATCTTTAATCTTTGATACAGTCCATTGAGCAGAATTAGACACATGGCCTCTCCTAACTGAAAGAGGGTTGGAAACTTGTGGGAATGCACAGATATTTGGAAAGCAACAAATGTCAGTGAAACACCTGGTATATGGGAATGGCTGGTATAAAGGCAGGTGGTAGATGTTCTATTCTTCATCCTACTGCCAAAGTAACCTTTATAGATTACATATTTCACTGGATCGTTGGCTTACTAAAGATCTTCCGATGAGTAAATTTGAAATATGCAAATTTTGCATCAATTGGAAGAAGCAGGATAGGGATTCCAGGGGCTCCCCCGAAAGCTTAAAAAAAATTGCAAACTTCTAGTTTATAAATGAGACATTTTATAACTTGGTCTTCAGGAGCTGCAATTGTCCACTTCATTGCACCTAAGATACTCTTGTCCTCTTGCCTGTGACTGTTAGTGCCTCAGAAGTCAGTTTACATATAACTTTCAGAAGAAACTTTCTTACTTGCCACCCTTTTCCCAACTAGCTTTGATTAGGTGCCCCTTTAGAATTTTATAGCACTCCAAGATTTTACTCCTCTATTATTGTTTTTTTTTTCACACCTTTCTGCCTTCAACTGACCCCTAGAAGGGCAAGACCATGTATAATTTGACATTTTCTAAATAGTGATTAAAGTTACCAGTACATAGATCAGGCAATTAAAAAATATTTCTTGAATGAATGAATATTTATTTGTCTTTGTTATGCTTTTATTTATTTCTTTGGTTTTTCATGAGATGCAGATTTTTCCTAACCTAACTGTTTTTCTTTTTAAGGGGTCAGCATGAGTTGTGGTAGCAAATGTTATCTTTTATTCCTCAGCATGTCCAATGCCCTGAGCAAACATTTTTCTTTTTTTAGAGCTTAATGTATCTTTGAATAATTGGTATTTAAACTATTAAGGTCCTTCCCTTGGCAAATTACCATGATAATAATAAAACCACAAAAATTTCTTTTTGTCTCTGACTTAATAAAATACAATTAAAATTTAATAAAAGCTCTGAATTTCCATTTATCAAATTTTTCATATCCTGAGGGAGGTAACAGTGGTATTACAACGAGACCAATTAAATAGCCGGCTGTAGTTAAACACTTTAATTCACATAAAGGTGAGTGTAATTCTGTACTTACCATTCCAGGATAGCTCATGGCATTTTTTAACAGAATGTCCATTTTTATGCAGCTCTTTCAAAATTAGTATGTTACAAAGAGTTCTTACTTTATTATATTTATTAATGTAGTAATTATGATGTTTCCTTCGTTGTCCATTTTTCTTCCAACAGTTAATGTCATAACTGATAAGACCATAATTTTAAAATGTATTTCTCTTAGATCACAACACCATTACTGCTACAGAGCGGAAAGGCAAAAAAAATTTTTTTAAATGGCATATATATATATTATATATGTGTGTGTGTGTATATATATATATATATACATGTATTATATATAGTTTTAAAATGACTTTATTACATTCAAAATACAAAAAGAAGCAATATTTTTAAAAAATTCACAAAAATTTTAATAGAACCATACAAATACGTCCCTCTTATAAAATTTGAAAAAATATATATGATAAAACTGGTGAAAACTAATTTAACATACACCACATTCATTTTGGCATTCCTCCAAAAGTGAGACCCATTTTGTTGAAGTCAATCAGACTACTTCATCAGATATTATATGACATATATCTTGGGTGCTATCAGTTGCTCTTGTAAATGTATATATTTATATAAACCTGAGTAATAAATGAGTACATTCATAAATACAAAGTTCGCGCAATGTATTTTAAAAGGTATATAACACTGCAGGAAAACGAAATAAGATAATTAGAGAATATAAGGAAATTTTCTTCCTCCATCATCATTTGCTGGTGGTTCCTGAGTAAAGGTTAAATATACACATTTTCATTTTATTGTTTGTTTTGATTAGGCACTGACTAGTTCTTATAATTGCTTAATAGACATTTAAAATTACCATATGAAAGATATGTTTCATATTTCAAGTCAAATAAGTCATAATTGCTGCCCCTATTGAGACATTTATCTGGAAAACTTAGAAAAGCCATTTCGAACCTTTTGTGTCTAGGAAAATCAAAACTGCTGCTTTTGAAAAGTAATCTTCACACATTTATAGTGAAAGTCAAAGAGTTGAATTTTTGTCAGTCAAAGGACGTACATTTGGGTAGCAGTTTATATTCAAACCCTGCATTTACATTTTTTCATTTCTATTGTTGCCAAACGCTGGTGTTCTTACTCCTTGAAAAAACTACAAATGAATATATTATTTAAAAAATAGTATGAGTAATTTAACATATAATTTTCAAAAACATCTTTTTTAAAAAACTGAACTGTTACTTGAGCTATTGTTGATAGATGAATACATTGAAGGAAAATTATAAATTATTTAGAAACTAATTAAAATATTAGAATTCCTTTACTAACCAATAAAGTAATTAAAACTTCTTCACTTTTAATTTTTACCATGCTATTGAAACTTTTAATGTTAATTGCAGAAAAAGGAAAATATTGCATCTATTGTGCCACCTTTGCATCTGACTGGAGTTTTCAGGTTATCATCAAGAAACACTCCAATGAATATTGAAATGATGTCTATTTTCTTTATTGTTACCTTTTAAATTACTATGAATCTTCTTAAAATTTTCTAGTAAAATTATTTCAAGCTGAGACAGATTTCTCTTCTTATGTTTTAAAAAAGTACATTGTTTGTAATTTTCCAACTGGTAATTTATATTACAATCTGGTTGCTCTCAAGCTTAGCTTAAAACTCAGACTTAATCTTACATACAAAGAATCAAAATGCCTGTGAGTGGACACAAAGGGCAGGCACTGGACAAACGACAGGGAGCAGGATGTACTATGGTCCAGGGAACCACAGCTATATAACCTTTGTGGTATATTATTGGAAATAGTAGTTTGGAAATACTCATCTAAACATTCCTATGAACATTTCTTAATCAATATTTGATTTTCTAGAAAGAAAACTAAATCACCTTTACCACAGATAGATCTGAACAAAATAATCATATAAAAAATACAACTACCACACTCTGAATTATTCTGTTCAAGGAAAAGTTTTCAAACAGATACATAATAACAAACTCTCTTTTGCAAGCCCATTGTTCAATTTATAGAGTTTATGAAGTACTGTGCTTGGAATTCCATAGGTGTGTTCTTGTATGGAGTTTACTATGTATTTGGGGTAGAT
This sequence comes from Cuniculus paca, assembly GCA_004365215.1. Classification (NCBI taxonomy): domain Eukaryota; kingdom Metazoa; phylum Chordata; class Mammalia; order Rodentia; family Cuniculidae; genus Cuniculus; species Cuniculus paca. The sequence goes on along the minus strand of RJWT010042554.1, from coordinate 342 downwards.
TTTCACCATCATCATCTCCCTTAATGTGTCTCCCTCTGGCCAACTGGCATAACTAATGACCAACTGGTATAGTGTACAAAAGCCTCTGATATTTTTCCAGCAAAAATACTGGGAACATACAGAAAACCTGTTTTTAAAATTAGAACAGAATTATTATCATTGTCTTGGTTTTTATAGCCATTAAATTCCTGCTTATGTTTACCTATTATTCTGGTACATACAGACTGCTGTGACAGTATATGGTAAGCTAGGTTGCTTACATAAACAGAAATTTATTTCTCATAGTTCTGGAAGTCAGAACTGTGACAAAGGCACATTGAGATACTGAGTGTTTGATCTGTC
>RJWT010042553.1:0-12115 GCA_004365215.1 Cuniculus paca | reverse complement strand
TTTCCTGTAGGTGTGCACTTATTGGTTGGATTGCTGGATTATATGGCAGCTTTATCTTTAATAATTTTAGAACCTCCATTGTGTTTTCCATAGTGTACTTATTCATATTCCTACCAACAATATGCAGCATATCTTCACCAGCACATTTTCTTTAGTCTTTTTGATAACAACTATTCTTACCAGGGTAAAGTCACATCTCCTTGCAATTTTGATTCACATTTTCCTGATGATTAGTGATGGTAACAATATGTTTTTCGAGCCGGGATGGTGGTGCATGTCTGTAATCCCAGCACTCGGGAGGCTGAGACAGGAGGATTTTTGTGAGTTTGAGGCCAGCCTCGGCTACAAAGTGAGCTCAAGGCCAGCCTGAATGGCATAGTGAGACCCTGTCTCAAAAAGACAAGGGCTGGGGATTTAGCTCATCAGTCTAAGCACCTGCCTGGCAAGTGTGAGGTTGTGAGTTCAATCCCTGGTGCCACACACACACACACACACACAAAAATATGTTTTTCATATATCTTTTGACCATTTGTATATGTTCTTTTGAGAAATGTCTATCTATGTCTATTGTCCATTTTCTAATCAGGTCATTTCTTTTTAATGCTATTGAATTTGGGGGTTCCTTATATATTCTGAATATTAATCTCTTGTCAGAGGCATAGCTTGAAAATATTTTATACCATTCTGTAGATTTTCTCTTCACTCTGTTGATTGTTTCCTTTTCTGTGCAGAAGGATTTGATTTTGATATAATCACATTTGTTTATTTCTGCTTTTGTAAAAGAAATGTTTTAGTAACTTTCTATAAAAAGTTTTGTCTTATACTTTTCATAAATAGTAAATGTAATATATATTGCTCCATCATAAATAGTAAATGAATATGTTTTCATGACTATAAATTAATTAAAATATTAAAAAACAGTAAGTTTGTCAAAATTCAAATTTCTATTATGACAACTAAGGTCTTTTATGAAAATTATGTAATTTACCTTAAATTCCACATAATTTATATTTATCACAGTGTTAATCTTCAATAGATCTCACTTTTACTGGCAAAAAGATTGTGTGTTATAATCCTGATGACATTTCAGATTTGTTTATTGACAGTTTATGATCTAATAATATTAATTCAATTAGAGAAAGGAAACTTAAGGTATTTCACTTGCTGCAGAAATCTAGAACTCTAATAAAAGTCCAATGAATCTAATGGATTAAAGAGTATTCTAATAAAAGAGGCACTTTTAATTGCATCATTTATAATATTAGCAACTATTATCAAGGTGAATTAATAAACTATGTAAATTCTAGCAAAGTCACCAACATACCTTTGAGTATTTACTAGCGGCTTGCTAATGGATTAGTAGACAATTTTTCATAAGATTTTTTTGAACAACAATTTTTTAATACTTCCTGTCATGTGGAATGTAATAGCAGTAGTTGCAATCAACAATTCTCATAAATCTAGGAGAAAATTCTATTCCTGAGGAATTCTACTGGGAATCTATCTTTATTTTAATAGATAATGACTCTGTTAATAAAAGTTTATTTCATATGAAGTGTATAAATAAGATTAATTGAATCAGATATATATCCAAAATCAAATTTTAAAACATTTTTTCTAACTAGTTAATATAGCTAAATCATTAAATCAAATGGCCAACTTTTAAATTTGTGTAGCATAAAAATTCCTTTATATTCAGAACATGTCAGCTATAAAATACTCATAAATTATATTAAAACAATCTTTCTATATGTTAGCCTTGTTAATGTCAAGTAACTAAAATAATTGTTTACTCACTAGGGTTTTCATTTTTTCTTCTTTGTGATAGTGAGTATATGAATTTCGAGTGCTATTTGTTGCTAAGAATTTAGATGAGGATGGCATATGCCAAACTCAACATAATAGAAATATAGCTTCAGGGTTTTTTTTTAAAATAAACATTAAGATGTCTAAATTAGCTGAATACCTTGAAATAAAATTCTAAGAATATATTTTTCATTATATGCTAATATTGTTGTATCTACTGAGATAGTCTCCTTTAGCTTAGAAGCATTTTTATTTTTAAAATTTAAATATTTTTTTTCTCCCTATCCATTTCCCTCTTCCCTCCTCCCACCCCCATCTTCGGCCTCCTTGTCAGTTCCTATGTCCTCTCTCTCCTTGCAAATCATTAAATCTTCAGGTCTACTTTGTTGTCTCATGAGTACCCTCAAAAGTTAACTTTCTGCAGTGCTTGTTTTTACAATCATCCCTTCCTCAACTGCTACCCAAACACTTAAAACTGCACAGTAACAATATACACAAAGATGGAGTTTGATAACAATAAAACTGATGATAATAATAATAAAAAGTAAATTAAAATACTGTAAGATTAATAACCCAGCCTACAATGACTTGAGTGACAAATGGTAGTGGATTCAGAAAACGTGCTAAGCTGGGTATGGTAGTGTGCACTTGTAATCCCAATACTTGGGAGGCTGAGGCAGGTGGTCACCAAGAGTTCTATGCCAGTCTGGGCTACATAGTGAGTTCACGCTCTGCCTGAGCTACATAGTCAGACCCTGTCTCAGAAAAATGAAATGATACACAAATATTTTGAACCAATGAGTCTATTCTACATTGATAGCAATTTAACTTTTGAAAATCTGAATTTTTAATATAATTGAATGATCAGAGAGGTCTTTAGCATGAGAAGACTTCTATAAAATTTAACAAGAAAGTCAGGAGGATGAAATGACATGGTATGCACGATAAAGCAGAGGCACTCACTCTGGGACTGTAGTGTTTTTTTAGCTAGTGTGTGTGGGTAAGTAGAGAATCTTAGCCATGACTTCACAGCAGAATCATCAACTTTTCAAATACAGTTTTCAGTGTAGATCATTTTCACCGAGTTTCTAATTCAGTAGACAGCAGTGAATTTCATAAGCACATTTGCTTTTGAGATCAGCCAACTCTACTAGATAAATACTGTAAATTAATACCTCAGTTCATGAATAGTTCCATTTGCAAGCAATTTGGTTCACGAACAAAAGCATTTGGTTATATTTTGTTTCCGTTTGCAAACTCTACGTCAGGTGACAAATAGAATCACAACCACCTACCCAGTATAAACACAAATGCAGCCATCTTCCCTAAAATCATAAACTGAATTAAGTTCATAAACCAATTATCACTGTAATTGTGCATTTTTAAAAACAGACAAAACTTATTAAAGTGTTTTAAGTGTATAAACAACTAGACACTGGAAGAATTCATAGTATGTGTGAAAGGTAAGATCAACAGAAACATCAGATATCTTAATTTAAGATAAATAGTTATCAGATACAGAGATATATGAGTACTAGATATATATGAAAATAAATAAACAAAAGAAAAACACTTTATGGTCATGAGGTCTCAGTTTGGCCTTACATTGGTGACACCCATTCTGCCCCAGAACACAATAAAATAACATGGCAGTCATTCAGGCTAGTTGCTGAGGCTAGTCTTTGTGTGTATTCATAACAAGTAAGGCCAAATTAGCTACTGTCTATCAGCCTCATTCCTCAGAACTCAATTTGAGTCTACCATTACACCATTTCCAGGGAAGGCTGATGTGGCAGGGAGAAACTTTTATTGCAAATTAACATTGTAAAAAATTCACGTAGGGTGAGTCCATTCTGCTCCTATGTATTAACTCACACTTCTCTTTCTTTTTGCTACTCATTATGTATTTTAAATTGATTTAATAACCAAGCCATTTGATTATTTTTGTATGGCCTGCAAACCTTCCTACTCTCTGATCTCTTAAACTTCTTGCTTGATAGCATACTCAAAGCCCCAAAATCATTTCCCAGGTGAAAGACAATATTTTTTAAATGTTCCCCAAATACTTTTATATGCAACTGGGTTTGAGAGCTGCTAGAATTGAGAATTGTGGAAACTGAAGAAAAACTATAGATAATAGAGTACTTTAAATATGAACCTGAAAACTTATATTATATTGTGTGGGGATTTGGTCTTTGAAGTAAAAAAAAACTTTGTAAAATTTGTACACTCTGAAAGTTAATTTACCAGTGATTTACATACACAAATGGAATTGACTAAAGAAGAACGATTAATAGTCAAGCTAAAGTTTGAACTGTCAAATAAGATCTTCATGCAAAATGAACCTAGAATAAGATGACAGGATCCAAATGAAAGCCAAGAGGAGGTCCAGATGACTAAGTGAATCTGGAGATTCAGTCCCTTTTCAACTTCTGGTGCTATTAACCAGATATAAAAAACAGACAAAAACATTAAAGAAAATAAAACTGCTGGCCAGATCTCTTAAAAAAAAGGAATTAAAAAAATCTTTAACAACATTCTTAACAAAAATATTAGCAAATATAATCAGGTAATGCTATCTACACCAAAATTATACCATGTATAAAAGCACTTTTTGCCAGAAATTCAATCTTGATCAAATTTTTAAAATATTCTCCATGTTCCACTCCATTTTCAGTTTTCAACAATCGTTGTCTATCTGATAAGGTCAACTGTACCCATGCTCTGAGAATTGTTCCAACTTTAATAGTTCTGCTTTCCACGGTTCCTCTCCTAGACACTGAGAGTCTGGAATTACTGGTGATACAAAAAAATTGAGGGAAATGTGAAAAATTCAAACTGCATTCCCCAAAACTGTGACTGACACAACCATGTTTTTAGTGACAAATAAATGCTAGATAATGCCTCTTTTGTAGAACTTTCGTTGTATTGTGTCCTTTCTGCTGTTGTTGCTGATTATAATTTTCTATCCACACTGGATAATCTATTACTGCAACACATTAATTGATATAAGTATGTAATGTAATAATCATAAGTATTATCAGTTAATGTGTACTTTGCCAGTTTATTAACTGTTGTGATTTATATTGTTCAGTTTTTAATTTACGAATATTGTGACAATGTTTTCTGAGTTAAGACTATGAAACAAAATTTTAAATCCAGCATAAGCCAGATATCACTGACAAAGAATAAATTTCTCTTTTAGTTGAATAACAGATGGAAAGAATATATGAATGGGATAGGGAAGCAAATGACAAAATATTGTACACTATGTAACACTTGATGTGGGTTTGGACAGGATGGACAATGAGAGCATGTATGCAGAGTCAATCTTACAATTCCAGATAAACAGGGAAGCACTTTTAAACCCAGAGAAAAAAAAACTTTAACCTTCCCCAAAGATAACAATGTTTAGTTTAAGACTGTGAGAAGAGAATTTGGGTGTTACATATTGACAGACATTTTATGTGCTATACTTCTTCAGATTGGTCCAAGAAACTCACTAAGATCTATTTCCTCATTCAGAGGTTTCAACTAAAATATACTGTGGAAGTACAAAGGAAGACACTTTGAATACAAATATGGTAGTGACCTTCACAGTTATAGAGTCAACATTTTGACTTGTTTGGACCTCAGCTAAGTGAAGTGGAAATTATCTTGGACTTTATATAAATTAATTAAGAAAATGTACATACCTGCTTAATAACAGTAAATTTCTGTTTTCGCTGGCACACCATGTAGGTAGGTTGAAATACTATTATGAGCCATCACTGCAACTTACCAGGTAAGTCATGCAAGCACAGGTAAAGTCTGATACACGCAGGTTTCACTGGAGCTCCGTGTGGCAGGTGAGGAGGCAGAGTGGACAGTGCCTGCACCCTCTCCTACACAAGCATTTTGTTTTTGCCTGCATAGTCCATGTGTCAGCACTGCAAAACTGAATCATGAAGAATATCACTAAAACTCAGATACCAGTGTTGTCATTTTACCATCTTGTGAGGTGGCATCCTTATGTAGTTGTCCAGAGCCCCATGTGCCCTGAGAGTTGCCAGGGCAAACCTGTTTTGCACTGTTGAGAAGGTACTTAATCCTGTTCTTGCTTTCTGGAGCACTTGCTGTATGTCTAGTGATTCACTAAACCACAGCAACAACCAAAATGTCTCTCTGAAACTCTTAGGAAGAACTTTAATTTTAAAAAATAGAATTTTGAATCATCTTTTTTCCGTGAAAATTTAAATGAAATACATAGCAATATAAAACTAAAATTTATTGATATTTTATCCAGGTACAAAATAGAATTTTGTTTCCTATTTACATATTTGTAAATGGTGAAAATATACATTTTGTCTATGTAAATTCAGTCGACAAAAGTCTTATCAATGAAAATATCTATCTACTAAATGTTTGCTTACCTTGTATTCAGTAATCTTAAAAACAGGTACAACTTTTATAATATTGAAGTTTCAATTAAATTGTTTTAGTTTTAAATTTCCTGCAAATATTCTAAAGCACTGAATGAGATTTTTAAAATCTGTATTGAAATGGGAGTTAACCTCCTTAGAATGTCTACATAATAGTTATTGTTGTTTCTTGTAATAAAGATGTTAAAACAGTGGTTTGACTTAAAATCACATTTTAAAATATGGAATGACAATATTGCCTCTTTATTCAGGAATATAGTGAAGAGTCAGGAAAACAAATTTATATCACATTTTTCTAAACTAATGATCTTCAAAGAGGCAATACATAGCAAAGAAAATGATGAACTAAATATATTTATGCTGTTTGATGTTATATGTAGGTTATAAAAAATAAAAACAGAGAAGAAAGCCCTTTTTGCTTTTTTGAAATATGACTGTTTCAGAATTCAAAATCATGTCACCGGTAAGCGCTAACAGTTAAGTGTGGTTTAAGTACTTCTTTACTAAAACTATGACTTTTTTGAAATTTAACTTTCACATGTTCAAATTTTGAATGTGTTTTAAGCCATTTACCTGAAAAATAAAGGTTTAATTTATGATGACACCCAGTGTTCTTTAGAATACTTTAAAAATGTTGCTTTTTAGACAGGCATCTTACAAGATGAACTTATAAATACAAAGGACTCGTTGGCAAACAGCTGTTCTTACAGATGCAAAGTGGGTGAGGGATTTTGGAGATATACCTCTGAAAACTTACTAAGTATAATATTAAGTGTCTCATATGCAAATGCTTTGGTTGACATAATATTTAGCTTGATACCATTGCCTTGGGTTCACCCCAGAAAATGAGTGTAAAATCAACTGGATAACAGCAGAGCTGCAAGAAAGAATAAAACTTGTAGTCAAATATATTCAATGCTGTAATCATACAAAATAAAAATCTTATTTTAAAAAGTCCTCAGAGAAGAACCAAAAATTATTGTGATGTCTTTTGGGGAAAAAAGAAAAAATTACATTGACATTTTTATTAAATATACAAAATATTTGCTAAATTTATATAATCTATTAAAATGCTTATATTCATGTATAATCAGATTTTCACTTTATTGGAATGAAGAAAATTATCTCCTTTGAAGTCGGTCTGCAAAATGACTATTATACTGCAATGCAGTCTTAAAAATTTGAATATTCAGTTGCTTAAGACAAGTGTAAATAAACAGCTATAGCAGCACAGAAACAGAAGAATAATTATATTTTTGCACATATTATCTTAGATTATTTTTACTATTAATTACTAATTGCCACTGTTTACTAGTCTTATTTGAACTAATTAATACTATTTATGATAAATAAAGAATGCAATACAACCTTATATAGCTGTTTGTAATACTATCATGTTAATATACTTAGTAGTCTAGTGTACACTTTATTTTTAAACTTACTTTTGTGGTCGATTGTTCTGAATGGCTGTGTCCTGGTTTGGCTCTTTAAAGGGCTGGTTATATAACACCTGTGCCATGAGTGCAAAGCTCTCTTTCATGAGCTTGCTCCCCAACCCAGGGTGAGCCGCTATTTATTACATGTGTGTTGTGCCTTGGTACCAGGCTTTTGGCAGAGCAGGAAGCTCGCATGTGGTCCAAATTTAGTCTCAGCCTTATTTTTCTTAGTATTCTTGCCATTCCCCTCTGTGGCCTTCAATGTGTGAGTGATGTTGGGGAGAGTTTTGCTGCTTCTCTGCTAGCAATAGTGACCTCTCCTTAGTATCAAGACTCTAGCATGGTATTAATTTGGTCTTGCCACTCTCTTGAGAAAAATTTTCCTTATTTATGTGCTTATCATTTGATCCCCAATCAAGGTGAAAAAGAAGAGCAAAGGCCTAGTAAACTCATTTCTTGTAGGTCATGGTTAGATTTTAGATTTGTGTATAATGTTCTGTAAAATTATTAGCGGAGATACAGCAAGACAGTGATAATTGATTTGTGCAGGGAGAAAGTTTTTGGGGATGGAATGAAGAATGAAACTAGCGATGACAGCTTGCAGTTTTTTAAACAGCTCTGCCTTAACAGAATGAAGGATTTCTGCAGTATAATTTTATGGAAATGAGAAAGAAAGGAAAATTGAGGTCTAAACATAGATTTTGACTTGAGGAACTGGAAGGAAGATGGTATCATTTATTGGAATGATAAAGATTGGGAGAATTGAAGAGTTGATGGAGGTATGGAGATCCATAGTTGTCTTTGGTTGAGATTAAGATTAAAGGGTCTAGACAAATTATGAATATATTTTATTTTTCTTGGCTAGTATTTTACAGATCAGTTTATTGGTTGATCCCTTCAATTTGTTTGTGAGGTAGTAGATTACGTGATATGTTAATCTGCATGGTACAATGATCACATTTTAATGTACTCAGTGTAATTTTGATTTATTGAATCAAAAAGAAACATTTGGTCAGATAAATTAAAGTAGCAAGTAGCTAATGGTTGTTTATTACTATTTTGACTCAATTCAAAATGTTGACTTCTAGATTCATTTTAGTTATTTCAAAAGTTAATATAATCATATACAATCAGGTAGACTGTACTTATGGAATCATATGCAACTAGGTAGACTATACATTGCTTTGGATGCCTAGATTAACAGGAAATACTTTCTCAAAATATATGTCATAGAGAGAGTCAATAAAACATTTAAAGGGATATTCTCAAGCCAATCTTTAAAGTACAAGACATTATGTTTTCAATTTCATTAACCAATTTTGGGTTATTCAGAATTTTTATGTCTTCTTTATTCAGCTTTGGTAATTCATACGTTCCTAGGAATCTTTCCATTTCTTCTGTGGTTTCCATCATATGCGAGTAAAGATTTTCAAAGTAGGTAGTGATGATCTGAACTTCCACTGAATCTGCAGTGATTTCACCCTTTTCATTCCTTATTGCATGAATTGATATGGTTGGCTAGGGGTTTATCAATTTTATTTATTTTTTTCAAGGAACCAACTCATTGATTCATTAATTCTTTGTATTGTTTCCTTAGTCTCACTTGCATTAATTTCTGCTCTGATCTTTATAATTTCCTTCCTTGTATGAGTTTTGGGTTTGACTTGCTCTTCTTTTTCTAGAAGCTTGAGGTGAAACATTAGGCTGTTTATCTGTGCTCACTCTGTTTTCTTGATGTGAGAATTCGCTGCTGTAATTTCCCTCTGGGAACTGCTTTCACTGTGCCCCACAGGTTCAGGTATGTTGTATTTGCATTTTCATTTGATCGTAGATATGGTTTTATTTCTTCTATAATTTCTTCTGTGACCCATTGGTTGACCAGGAGGGTGCTATTTAATTTTCAAGTGTTTATGGAGTTTTTGCAGTTTCTTTTGCCATTAATTTTCAAATTCATTGCACTATAATCAGATAATATGCATGGGATAATTTCAATTTCTTTGTATTTCTATGGGCTAGTATATGGTCTCTTTTAGAGACTGTCCTGTGTGCAGCTGAGAAGAATGTGTATTCTAATGTTGTTGAGGGAACACTCTGTAAACATCTACTAAGTCCATTTGTTCAAATGTTTGATTAAGTTCTGTTATTTTTGCTGACTTTTTGTGTAGTTGATCTGTCTCTTGTGACAGATGGGGTATTAAAGTCCCCCATTATAATTGTGTTATTGCTTATTTGATTTTTCATGTCTATTAAAATCTGTCTTAAATAGTTGGGTGATACCATATTTGGTGCACACATTTTTATGACTGTTATCTCTTCAATTTAAAATAATGAGAGGGAAATCAACACATTCTCATCTGAAGGAAAACTGAACTTTTCACCCATGGTTCTACCTTAAAAGAATAGGTAAACTTGGCTCTGTAAATAGAAAGGAAATAATAAGAGACTAAAGCTATCTGAAGGAAAAAAAGTTATGCTTGGTAGTTGAAACAAAAATCATACAATATTAAAAGACTGGTTCATGACTGTGGAAATAATAAATTCATATCAAGTATTAATCTACCTCAAGGTATAGGGATAAAGACTCACACTTTGATATAGCACTTGTAAAAACTAGGAACAAAATGAGACTAATTTAAGAATTGAAACAAAATGGACACCTAACTGAGCAGGAGTGATTTTATAGTTTTACTCCAGGATGGTTGAGTAAAATTTAATGCATGTACAGAAGCACTGTTTTATGTGTGAAACTATTGTTAGAAGATTTACTGTTTCTCCATTAGACATATGGGATAGTAGGTAGTGAGATGTAAAGCAATTATGATTTTTTTACATATAGCACAAGATTAGAGCAAGTCCTTTAGAGACACGCCAATCTGGCTTTAAAACATCATTCTTCTGTTACCTTTGAAGACATCACTCTTCAAATTACCTTTGACAAATTACTTCCCATGACCAGTATTGTTAAGGGTGTTTATTGTCCAGAATTGTTGTTTTAAAGTAGATTCTATATTTTAAATGCTTAGCACAGTTCCCATTGCACAGGTAACACTGAGCAAATAATATTATTTTCAAAAGATGATTATTACTATTTTTCTTTTGTTTGTGGCAAGGGTTACAATGGAGGCCTTACATACGTACTTTGCATAGCACTTCTGGGAAATAGAACAAGTCCCTAGGAATTGTATTTTCCAGAGAACTCTGAAATATCAACTAAGAATGCTATTAGAGGAAAGAGTACTAAAATATATGTAGTCACAAATATCTAAGATTAACATTTAAAAAAACTGTACACAATTTTCCTAGGAGTATTTAAGAATATTGAACCAGTAGAAGTAGGAAAGTCATTTTGAGTCATTCACTCTGGAACACCTTCAGCAGCAAAAACACACACACACACATACACACACAAAACACAATTATTAAGACCATATATTTTAAGCAGTCAAACTACATTTGGACAGTTGAACTTTAAATAAACACCAGTAACTGTTATTACAAAATACCTGAAAAACATAAAAAGATTGCACTTTCTCATTTTGGAAGATCAAATAAAATCAGTGACCTCTGAGGCATTGGATGATGGGTTAGGGTAGACAGGTGGTAGTGATTATAACAAACAGACTGAAAGAATACCAGGAGCACTTCCAGCTACAATGGTAGAAAAGAAGCAAGAGTACTGATTACAAGAGGACAGACACATGGGCTCAGGAGCCTCAAATGTCAGTAGCTAATGAAGAGGAATCTTGAAGCCAAACATAGCCAACTAATGCTTAGCAGTTCATGAGGCTGAGGTTTAGTTTTTCTATATGATAAGCCTATTTCATTTGTGTGTTTTCATTAAGACTACATCTGAATAGAAATTCTAATTGAGAAATAAATTTAAAAATATTTCTTCATTTGAAATAAAAATATTTAATATAAAAAGTAAAACACAAAACAACTAAAAATACCCCATGGAAACAAAAAATAGACATACTGGACAAAGCCTGAATATTTACTTTAGCCTTAAATAAGATATTATCTTCTCATCTTCTTAATATTTAATGTGCTGTACAAAGGTGTGTAGCATATTATTAATTTTATTAATTGATCACTCTTCTATTTATGATACACAAGTATTAATGACCAATAAAGATCACAATAAAAAAACTGAGCTGTGATAATACAAGTCCATTATGAAATGTTAGAAGAATGGATTGTGGATTAGTATCATACTGAATTTAGGAGACCATGGTAATTTAAGGATGTGAATTTTAATCCTTAGTCTAATATGACAATAATAAAAATCATAAATCAATAAAACAGTGTATGAAATTATTAAATATTACTTAAAATTTAAAATAAGTTTTTAAAATAATCACCTTAAATGAATGAAGGAACAAAAGAATAAAAAATATGAAACAAGTAGAAAAAATAGCAGCATAGTAAAAAAGTATAAATTATTACATCATA
>RJWT010042552.1:0-12111 GCA_004365215.1 Cuniculus paca | reverse complement strand
CGAGTGTGTAAGGTCAGAGTATCCGCAAGAGAGCCTTAACGGTCACGATTAGAATAGAGGTTATGGAAAATAGCCGCAGGAGTCCAACACTAAACATTTGACACACTTGAGAATCGCTGAGTTCACTGAGAAACTTTCAACTTATACAGGGGCCAGTTGTCCATTTCTGGGGGGCTCCTGTCGGTAAAACTCTTTGTAAAGTCATTGCACCGCCCTCTGCTGTTCGAATTCTAGGCAGTGTTGTTGTATGAGTTTTTAGAAACTTAAATACACTTGTACCCCTACCCAGGACTTCCTGTCGTAGCCTAATTGTACCAGCTAATTCATACTGTTTGTGGTTGCCTACAACTTTCAATAGACATCACTTGCCTCGCTGTTCAGCAGGTGATACAGCTTTTTGTGCTGAGTAAAGGTCCAATTTTTAGGTAGTTAAATAAACACTGTTTGGGTCTGCCACACCCAAGTCATCCATATCTCCCTCAATGACATTTCCTTTGGAGTTTAGAATTATGAGACATTTAAGTCAACAAAAATCATGTCACTGACTTTTTTCAGCTTGGATGACTGATGTTTAGCTAACCTTTGTTTCAGGTCAACATGCTGAACTGTTTTGTCCACCTCTTTTAAATGTGTGGTTTACAAGCACCTGAGAGGCAAAAACTTATTGTTTACCTTAAATCCTAGAACAGAGCCTGACATCAGCAGGTAAACAGGAAATAGTTGTATAAACTAATTCATTAACTTTTCAGTTTATCTAGTTTTCTAGAGGACTGACCATTTATCCAGTTTTCCTTTCATTATAATTTAGCTCACTGGCAAATTCTGACATATTAATATTTTCCCAGAGGAGGCCACCATCTGTGATTGCCAATTCCAATCAAATGAGACCCTTTCCAATGTAGGATATTTTGTAATGAATTTTCCCCCCCTCTTGAGGGCCTTCCTTTCACTTTCACTTTTATGTGATGACTTCTACAATTCTTATGTTCCAGAAGTTCTGCTGACTTTTCATAAGCTCTTTAGAGGCCTCCATAAAATTAAAAAGAAACTAGTGAGCTGAATGGCTAATGAGCCATTTAAAACTTAACCATAAGTTTTAACTTACTTGGAAATTCTGGCTTCCTTTTACTGAAGCAGGTGACTAACACTGGCTTACTCTCACATTTGTGCCTTTTTGACACACCTAAAGGTAGTTTGTGTGTGTGTGTTGGGGGGGGTGTTGGTAATTGGGAATTTAACCCAGGCTAGGCAAATGCTTATGGCTGAACCACATCCCCAGCCCTAGAGGGATTTTCAGTCTGACAAAGACCTTTATTGCCTAGGTCACTAATTTGCAACTTAGCTACTGTGAAAATCACCTGAGGAGCATTTTAAAATATGTATGGATGCTTGAATGCTGCCCAGGACCAATTAGATTGTGGGCCTGGGCATCTGTATTTTCAGAAACCTAACCGGTTCTGACATGGATGACAACAATTGCTCTGAACCCTAAGGAGTATTTCTTGAGCAGTAATTTTGGGCCTTAGAGATGAAAATCGTGAAGTTCTAATTCTGACACTTAGTAGCTATGTGACATAGATTAGACTTAGATTTGATTGTTTTTTTTATTTTGTCTTTTTGAGACCGTTTCACTGTGCGGTTCAGGCTGGCCTTGAACTCACTTTGTAGCCCAGCCCAGCTATCCTCCAACCTCAGCCTCCAGAGTGCTGGGATTCAGGCATGTGCCACCACGCCTGGCTTTTTTAGTTTTTTGAGGCAGGGGTTTGCTATGTAATTCAAGCTGACTTTGAGCTCACCGTGTAGCCCAAGCCAGTCTTGACCTCACAGTGATCCTCTTGCTTCAGCCTCCCCAGTGTTGGGATTACAGGCTTGCACCACTACACCTGGCTATGAATAGTAATTTTTTTGAGGGGCAGTTTAGCTCAGACAGCCAATTGTTTCTTTCTTTGGTAAAGGTGAAGACTAAAGTATGAAAAACATTTTGTTCATTTGCTTCTAGGTTTAAAAGTATGTATGTATTTTGTAGTGATTCAGTTTTTAAATATTTGTGCTTACTGAATTTAATAAACACTGAGTGGCTACATACCCAATATCATTCTAGGACCTTGGTATATAATAGTGAATGTAATGAAAATGCTTTTAAGGAATTTAAATTCTGATGATCTTTGTGTTCTATAAGGTCTTCAGAGTGAAGACCATTTTAATTGTAACATGTACAGTATGTTCATTATATACCAATTAATCTTTTCTTTTTTTTCTTTTTTTAAAGATAGGGTCTCTAATCCTGATTAGTTTTAAATTTGCTATGTAGACCAGGCTGGCCTCAAACTTGGGTTCTTCCTTAGCCTCCCAAGTGCTGGGATTATACCATGCCCAGCAGAGTTTTCAAACTAGTGGCAATTTATTTACAGCTGACATTGAATTACCTTGTTCTTTGCAAATAACTAATTCAGCCATTATTTATCTTGATAAATTTGATTATCGCAGTATTTCTACATAAAAGAGCATGTTTGTGTATTATGTATGGTATTTTTTTTAACCTTAGATAAAAAATAGCCTTATGATGTTGGAGAGTTAAAAACAAGTAGTTTATAGCCATGCGTGGTGGCACATGCCTGTATTCCTAGCATCCCAAAGGCTAAGTGAGGCAGGAGGATCACAGCAAGTTCTGTGTTGTCTGGGCAACATAGTTAATTCAAGGGCAACTGGAACTACATAGTGATACTTTGTATCAAATAAATAAATAGGTAGCTAGCTTATGGCTCTTGTCATAATGAACAAAACAACATGAGATTAAATCACAGACAAAAGAGAATGATGCAAGAGGTGTGCTAAACACCAGATATATGAGGCTGCTACCTGGGTAACATGGCATTGTGGTTTATAGTAAACTTACAAATAGAATCACACTGTGAAACTGATAAATTGTAGTACAGTAAATACCCCAACAAGGGACAAAGTCATATACTATCATTATGAAGTATCAGATACTGTACCTAATAGCATACATTTATACAAACTGATGGAGTAGTAGATTTGTTTATACCACTATCCCCATAAGTATAATTTTGTTCCCTACCCATCATCATATATTACAGTCCATCACTGGTGAAAGTATCATTTCCCAGTACAAGACCAAATATGAATTAAATCTGATTAATCCACCTTTACAGATAAGCAAGCAAACTTAGCGAGTTGAAATAAATTGTTAAAGAACACACAGTGAGCCGGGCATGGTGGCTCACGCCTGTAATCCCAGCACTTGGGAGGCTGAGACAGGCGGATCGTTGTGAGTTCGAGACCAGCCTGGGCTACAAAGTGAGCTCAAGGCCAGCCTGAATGGCATAGTGAGACCCTGTCTCAAAAAGACAAGGGCCAGGGATCTAGCTCAGCAGCCTAAGTGCCTTCCTGGCAAGCGCAAGGTCGTGAGTTCAATCCCTGGTGCCACAAAAAAAAAAAAAAAAAAAAAGAACACACACTGTCTTAGTCATTTTCCATCACTGGGGCAAAATACCCAACACCCACAACTTAAAGGACGTGTTTATTTTGGCTTGCTGTTTTTAGAAGATATACTCTATAGGCAACTGGCTGCAAGGCAGAAAGGGCATGGTGGAATGGCCTGGCAGAGGACAGCTGTTCACAAAATGGTGGCCAAGAAACAGGGAGTGAAGGGAGGAGCTGGGAAGGGTGATGTACCCTTCCAGGTCAGACCACCAATGAACTGGCTCTTCCAACCAGAGCCAACCTCCTAACAGCATATTGAGTCCTGAACGCCTCAGTGAATTAATCCACTATTGAATACAGACCCCCATCCCATGATCCAGTCACCCTCCAAAAGGCCAACCTCTGAACACATGAGCCTTTTGAGGGACACTTTAGACCTAAACCATAAAACATACCAATGGTATAACACAAGTAGAATTTAAACTCAAGTGGCCAGATTTTACAATTCTTATTCACTACCATGTGATCTCTCATCTGCTATATTCAAAGATAAGGGTCAGCCTTTATGAATCAATCATTATCTTTCTGTTTGACTTGTTCCAGTAGTATATAAGTCTGACATATTAATGGGAAGATGTTACTTTAGAGATATTTCCCCAAAGCCCTCAGTATATCCTTGTTCCTCAGACTATAGATAAAGGGGTTCATCATGGAGATCACTACAGTGTACCCCACTGAAGCTATTGTACTCTTCCTGGAGGAAAGAGCACCTATAGAACTGAGGTACACTCCAAAAAGAAGGTTTTGGAGTCTTTCTCTTTCCAAATTCTCTTGGATAGCTTGTGATTTGTTGGTGGCAAAATCATCCCATCTAAACAAAGATCTTGACAAATTCTCTTCATAGTCTTCAGGTCATCTTCCTGTTCCAGCTGGACGATCAGAGTAGGTCCCAGGGAAGCAGTTTCTATAATTCCCCAGCATCACATTTCAGTAGAGTTATCTCTCAGATGGGTCCAGCAATTTCCACTCCTCTCTGATGAAGTCTATGACTACATCCTTGAAGGTTTCCAAGTTCTGTGATGAAAAGTTGATGTTTTCCACCTTTGGGATCCTCTGATGTGTACAAATAGGGGCCTAAACAGGTACTGAATAAGTGTCTTGGTGAATTTTTCTCTCTACACTCTTCAGGTCATCTTCTTGTTCCAGGTGGCTGATGAGAGTAGGTTTGGTGAGCTGATGTCCCAGGGAAGCCAAGTTTCTGTAGTTCTCCAGCATTACATCTCAACAGCGTTCTCTCTCAGATGGGTGCAGCAATTTCCACTCCCTTCTGGTGAAGTTTGTGACCACATCCTCGAAGATTATCGAGTTCAGTGACTCAACGGTGGATGTTTTTCATTTCTGTGATTGTCTGATACGTACAAGCAGGGACTCGAACAGATAGAATAAGTATAAGAAATGGATTTGCAGCTGCCATTTTGCAAGGCTGCAAGTTAATACACCCTGACAGAAATCAGAGGAACCAAGGTGCTTCTTATCTTGCTACCAGTGACCACTTCAGGAAAGGTTAGAAAAACCAAAAGCAAGGTTGAAAGATTCAGAGAGCTCAACTGGTGACAGTGTGGTGCTTTGCTTGAATTTGGATCCATGTATATTCTTTCACTTTTGTAAAGAAGCAGCTATTTTTATATGTTTGTTTGACCTTTAGAGCTACTGTATAAACAGTTGTTTGAAAGTAGTGAAAATGGAGGTGACTTTTCTAGTGTCCAGGAATGGTTTGAAGTCACAAATATCATTGCCCTGAAATTATAACCACTCATGAACTTAAACTCTGACTAGGCCATTGAACCTTGGTCAGCTGAAGTCTGTTGTATATACTTTATCACTACCTACTTAATGATCTTTTTTTTTCTTCTGTGTCTGTTTGTCTCTTCTGAAAGATACTTCAAAAAAATTGTGCTTTTTCTTCCCCCATCTCACAGTAAACACTCAGGAATTTAAGGCTGTTTTGCATCACTTAACTTGCACCTAGTGAGTAGGCAAGGAATGTAGCCATGACGTCCCCAGAACCATCAGATGGAAGAAAAGGTCTGAGGAAAGACAAAGTGAATGAGAATCCTCTCTGTAACGATGTTATTGTCTATGTGTGTATATTTCTTTAGAGAGATGGGAAACTACTCTGGTAGAATCTTGCCATAACTTTTTCTGCTTTATATAACTGTCTCAATTTCTGTTAAAGCAGTTTCACATTCCTTTAATCAGAGGACATCTTTTTCTCAATCATACTACTGTTCCATTTTGATAATTATACCCCAGTACCTGGAATTGAAAACAATTCGTGGTTTTATTTGCTTTCATCTATATGTGAAAAGTGGAAATGGAGCTGGGTGTGGAGGCTGAGATAGGCAGATTGCTGTGAATGCTAGGCTAGCCTGAGCTACATAGTGAGTTCAAGTCCTGCCCAAACCATGTAGCAAGACCCTGTCTCAAAAAAAAAAAAAACAAAAACCAACAGTGGAAACACCAGCCTGGCATGATGGTGCATTCCTGTAATCCCAGCACTGAGGAGGCTGAGACAGTAGGATCACCACAAATTTGAGGCCAACCTGAGCTACAGAAGATCCTGTCTCAGGAGGAAAAAAATGTGGAAACATTTCAGGTAGAATTTCCTTTCCCTTATCTTCCTCTCATCCTCACTCCAATATCATGAAATGGGTTTGTATTCTTCCAGCGTTTATTTAATGTTTTTATATGTAAAACTGGATTAACATGCCGCTTTTTTCCTTCTTCATCTATTCCATTAAGATATTTTGTTTCTTACTTTATTATCGCTTAATATGATTTGACTTTCATTAACCTTTCTTATCCTTGCCTGCACTAAAAGTATATTAAAAGTCAATAATTTCTTGATCATTAATGATTTTTTTCTTCATTCTTACATCCTTGACATACATGAAATAGACAAAACTGATACCATCACTTCTTACTGCTTGAAGCTGTGTTCTATTATACTGTTCTGTTTCTCTACCTTTTCCTTTTTTTCTCATGCCTCACTTTATCTTATAGGTATGTATGTATGTATTTAGATTTTTTGAGACAGTTTAGGCTGGCCTAGAACTCATCATCATTCTCCTGCCTGAGCCTCTTGAGTGCTGGGATTACAGATGTGCACCACCACTCCCAGCAACACCTTTCATTCCTTTAATCCTTGGTTTTCAACCCTCTTTATCATTCTGAAAAAGCAAACTCACTATCTTACTTTCACCTCTATCTAAGCAACACCCAGATCTGTGTATTTTTAACAAATCCCTCATTCCATTTGTGATTTGTTTCTAGCTGTCCAGTGAACATTTACATTTGTGTGTATACAGTGTTACCAATTTATCTAAAACTATACTACTATTTCCTCAACTGTTTATCTCAATTTTTTTTATTCATTTTAGATATACATAAGGATAGCATTCATCATAGGGAATTTGTACCTGTACATGATATATCTTGCTGCTGCTTTTTTTACTTATCTCAATTTTTTTTTTCTGGTATTGGGACTCAAACAAGGCCTTGCACTTGCCAGGTGGCACTTATGCCACTGAGCTATATCCCCTGCCCTGTTTATCTCAGTTTTTAATCTTTGATATGATCATTCTTCTAGTTTAGCAGCTATAAAATGTCTTTTCTTTTTTTCCTTCTTTCCAGATCTATTTACCAGATATTATGTGGGCTAGTCTTCCTCTGCTCCATTTATTCTTTTGTTCCAGGTTGGCTTGCAAAGTAGTACCAGAATTGGCCAAGGCATAATTAGCATCATGCCATTTCAGGTCTTGAACACCTGCCAGTCTCTGTCACCTGTAAGAACAGAAATCTAAAAACTTTCAAGAGTCTAATGTGCCCTAACCTACTTTAACCATTTCCCTTGCCTACTGTTTCATTGTTTCCTGAATGTATGCTGCTCTTTCATCTCTTTATTTTTACTCTAGATGCCTTTCTTAACACCTGACCAACTCTACATATTTTTAGAATTAGCTCAAATAACCATACTGGTGCTTCATATGGCTACACTATACAGAGTAGTCTTCCTGTATGTCCCAATAACCATTTCTATATATCATAGTATGTCATACTGTAAAATTTTTAATACACCTATCCCATGTCCAGGAGTTTACCACACATACATATCTTCTACCACTACCTGATGGATTTGACTGGAAATTCATTGACAAAATGAACTCACCAGGCCTTGTGGCATATGCCTATAATCTGGGGTGGGAGTTGGAGGAGGAGGATGCCACAAGTTTGAGGACATCCTGGGCTACATAGCAACACTGTCTCTTTTTAAAAAAAGTTCTCATTGAGAACATAAACTGCCTGTATTCCTATCTTATTTTTCCATATAGTGAGTGAATGACATTCTTAAATCACAGTGTCTTTCTTTTTTTTTTTCCCTTGATGATGTTCCAGTGCTTGGGAATAATCTCTTTATCTTTGTACTGGGCATTGAACCTGGGCCTTTCACACTGAGCTACACATCCCCAAACCCTTTATTACACACAGGGTCTCACTAAATGAACTTGAAATCCTCCTGACTGACTTGGCTAGAATAATCTGGTAGAAATGTTATTTTTAAAAATCTTATTTTGCTTAAAATCTTCTGGCTTGTTTGTTTTGTGTTGGAGACAGGGTCTCACAGTGTAGTTGTTCAGACTGGCCTTCAACTCACTATGTAGCCTGGACTGGCCTCATACTTGTGACAATCCTCCTGGCTTAGCTTCCCTGACTCCTAGAATTACAGTTGTGCACTACCACATCTGGCTGAACCTTCTGTTTTTTGGGCTTGGTTTGGTTTGGTTCGGTTTGGTTTGAGACAGGGTCACAGCTATGTAGTTCAGACTGTATTTGTACCCAATGTGTTAACTCACAGCCATCCTTCTGCCACAGTCTCCCAAGAGCTGGAATTACAGGAGTGTGCCACCACGCCCAGCTCTTCTGTATTTTCTTACTGCTTATTAAATTCAAATTCTTTAGCCTGGCCTTTAGGACCTTCCAAAATCTCACCGTTATTCACATTTATTGTGGTCTCTAGTATATTGTGCTTTTTTGTGTGTTTGGTTTTTACAGTATTGAATATTGAACCCAAGGCTTCGTTCATGCTAGGCACACACTGTGTCCCCTAACCCTTTGTTGGGAACCTACATCCCGAGCCCTTTTTATTTTGAGACAGTCTTGCTGAGTTGCCTAGGCTGACCTTGAATGTGCAGTCCTGCCTCAGCTTCCTGAATAGCTGGGATTACAGGCAGGCACCATTGCATCAGACTTATTATATTTAAGATATTCAGTACATGGCAGGTACCAACTGTCTTTATAACATCTTTATCAATAAATTTTTTTTCTTTTTTTTTCCAAATCCATTTTATTTCAAAGAGAAAAAAATGCATAAGTATATAAATCTTTTTTTGCTTAAACACATTTGTGCCTTTTGGCTTTGTTTGGGTGTTTTTGTTTTTGTAGTACCAAAGGATTGAACCCAGAGCATTTGCACTAAACTACATCCCCAGCCTCCTTTTTACTTTTTACTTTGAGACAGGGTCTTACTGCATTGCCCTGGCTGGGCTTAAACTTTAGATCCTACTGCCTCAGCCTCCCACAGTGCTAGGATTACAGGCCATGTGCCACCACACCTCACTTTTTGTTGGCATATTATTTCAAAGTTGTATCAATTCTCCCAGACCTAAAGGTTCTCTACCTCCTTTATAAAGTTTTTCTTCCCATTTCAACCAGAAATATTTTTCCCCTCCAGATTCATGTAGCGGTTCCTCTCTAAAGACTCATTCTTCACAAGCCACAGTTCAGAATTCGTATTTTTTTTCCAGAATTCATATTTATATGGCACATTGAGATAAACTGGAAAGGAGTTGGATTCTGGAGGAAGCTTTATATGGCAGATTAAAAGTACTATAGCAAAATAGCTGTAATATTCTAACAAATGGAAAAAGGAAATTTTTCTCAAATACACATATGGCAGCATAGGCTTATATGTACCAAAAGAGTCACTGTTTTGGAGATAAGGCCTAGGTTGCACCCATGCCTCTGCTGACTTTGTGACCTTGATCTAATCACTTACTCTTTCTAGGCTTTTACTTCCTTGTTTAAGATGGAAATCATTGTGCTTTCAGAGTTTAAGCAGATCAGAGATAAAAGGCACAGCATAAATACTATACATACTATGAACAGTTTCTTTCACTGTGATGTATATTCTTCAGCTTTGCTCTTTGGTAACTTGTCATGATTATCGTTATATCTCTTTGATATGTCTAGATATTTTAAGTTACATTCCAGTTGGATGACCAGATAGAGAAAGGAATTTGTAGTCTCTATGTTTTGTTTTGTTTTTGAGAGTTTCACTATGCTGTAAAGGCTGGCCTTGAACTCACTTTGTAGCACAGGCTGACAGCGATCCTCCTGTCTCAGCCTCCTGAGTAGTGCTGGGATTACAGGCCTGCACCACCACTCCCAGCTCTCTTGTTATATTTCCTGCTTCAGGGACTGGTTGAGAAATTTTTAATCTTGAGATAACAAGCAGTGTGCATTGTTTTCCATTGTTAAATAGTCCTTGCTTTCATTAAACATGTTTAAAGAGTGCTTGTTCTCTTTAAGGCAGCCATGTAAATACTACATTGTTATGACACCCTATATATGTGATAATGAACCTTTTAGAGCTTTCAGTGATACAGCCTGCTGCCACATGTGTGCCATAGGTTTGCCACCACTGCCCTATATAATCCAGGTACAGCAATTTAAACATGTCCATTTAGCTAGTCCCCCCACTTCCTTGCCTGTCTCCCTCTCCTTTCTCCTATTAATGCTACACTGTTTCATGGTACATACACTTATTTGTGTGAGGGAGATTGTTTTTAGTTTTGGTTTTTTTGGGTGGTTTTAAAATTGAAGCCAGGGCCTTCCCACTGACCTGTATTTCCTACCCCCTTTTTGTTTTTTATTTTGAGATATGGTCTCGCTGAGTTGCCCAGGTTGGGTTCAAAGTTGAAATCCTTCAGCCCTAGTCTCCTAGGATGCTAGGATTACAGATGCGTGCTACCATGCTTGCCTTACACTCCAGCTTTTATAGTGACTTCAATCACTATGAACCTCTGATATCCCACATTTTTCTAATCCAACATAAGTGCCTGTAATTTAAATCTTCAATGATAGGCTTTAATGTCAGTTTTATTTTCAGTTAAGCCATGCCTATCTTAGTTAATTTGCCAGTAAGAAACTGTTTAATTTAGTTATATATCAATAAGAAACTGTGTAAGTTCCTCCTCTTAAAACTTTCCTATATATGTTTTAAAAATAATTAACTTCTTGGGAAACTGAGGCAAGAAGGTTGCAAGTTCAAGACTAACCTGGGCTACATAGCTAGATTTATCTCAAAAAAAACACAAAACTACGCCAGGGATTTAGCTCTGTGGCACGCAAGCCTGCCTGGCAAGCGTGAGGTCCTAAGTTCAATTCCAGGTACCAAAAAAAAAAAACTAAACAGAAACAACAACAGCAATAAAAAACCATGGTTGAGTCACAAATGGACCCTGTGAAGTGAGGTTGTCTTTGTTACACATCCTTTCCCAACTGTTATTCATCCTCTCTTGCTTTATCTATTTATAGAACCCTTTCTGCTTCAGTCACACTGGTCCGTGAACATATGCTCATTTCCTCCTCTGAGCCTGCTTATGTTGTTTTTCTTATTTCACATACCCTCACTCTTTCTAGTCTAGCTTGAAATTATTAGTAGTAATCATCTTTTCATTAGACCTCAGCTACTTCATCCTGTTTCTTATTCTCATCATCACATTTCTGTCTTACGGTTTCTAATGCCTTTCCTTGGCACTTGTTTTTATATGGTGGTTTTTCTTTGATCCTTTTATGCCTGTTTGTTTCTTAACTAAAGTGAAATTCTGTAAACGTTGTTTCTCTTTTTTTATTTTGTTTTGTTGTTACTGTTTTGAGGCAGAGTCTCAGCTGTGTAGCCCAGGCTAGCTTCAAAACTCAGTGATCCTGCTACCTCAGCCTCCTAGATGCTGGGGTTATAAGTGTGCACCACTATACCCAGTTTAAATTTTACTATTAAGAATAAAACTAGCAAAAAAAATGACTTTTAAATCATATAGAATTAAATGATCTTTTATAAATCAGTATATAGATATATAGTATATTAGTTATAATTAGTCTATACCAGTGATGGCAAACCTTTTAGAGACCAAGTGTCCAGACTGCAACCCAAGCCCACTTACTTATCAGAAAGTACTAACACTGCAATTAAACCTGAATACAGTACTAAGGTTTTAGTTTAGAAAAAACAACTCATACATGTGGTTTGTGTGACAACAGAGTTGTGTCACAACAGAGTGGGCTCTGCTTGCCCACTGCAGCACACATGTCATAGGTTTGCCACCACTGGTCTATACATTTTTCTAAGGAATAGGTAATGTTCTTTAGATTTGTCTCATTTAGTTCTCTTTTATTGTCCTCATATAATAATAGTGAGTTGTTCTTTGATATCTGAGCTAATTGTGATATTTCCCAGATCTCCCTTTACTTTCTAAACCACTGTGCCCCAACTTGGTGGATGGCATGATGTATAAGGAAACTGTGTATTAGAAAGCAGGAGGCATTTGG
>RJWT010042551.1:0-12111 GCA_004365215.1 Cuniculus paca | reverse complement strand
AAGAGTTTCACCTATTCTATCTTCCAGCAGATTTAATGTTTCTGTTTTAATATTTAGATCTTTGATCCATTTTTATTTTAGTTAGTGCACAGTGAAAGATAAGAGCCTAATTTTAAACTTTAGCATGTGCAAAGCCAGTTTTTGCAGCACCATTTATTAAAGAGACTATTTTGCTTCCAGCGAATATGTTTGGCACCTTTGTCAAAGATAAGGTAGCTAAGTATGTCTAGAGTTGTTTCTGTGTCTTCTAATCTGTTCCATTGATCCTTGGGTCTGTTTTTTCTCCAGTACCATGCTCTTTTTATCACAGTAGCTTTGTCGTATAATTTCAAGTCTGGGACTGTGATATCCCCTCCTTTGCCTTTGTTGGCCAGAATTGGCTTCGCTATTCTAGGTCTCTTCTGGTTCCAAATGAATTTTAGGATTGTTTTCTCTAATTTTCTGAGATGTGCTATAGGAATTTTGATTGGAATTGCATTAAGTCTGTATAATAATTTTGGAAGTATGGCCATCAAATGAGTATGTCACATAAACTTAAGTTTAAAAAACTTGGCTGGGTATTATGGTTTGTGTCTTGATGTCCCCCCAAAGCCTCATGCAGTCATGGAGGCAGCTGAATCTAGCATTTGTGATTGGTTCATTGTCTAGGGCTAGGATTGGTGGTGTGAGTACTGCACCTGCCCAGGGGCAGGTAGCTGGCATACAATATAAGGGAGGGAAGGAGGCATGCTTTTTGGCCTCTTTTGCCCTTTCCTTCTTGTCGCTTGCAGCTTCCATGAATGACTGCCCCTCAGCCACGCCACCCTGCCTTGGAGCCAACTGAGCTGGCCTTAAACCTCCAAAAACTGTAAGCTAAATAAACCTTTCTTTGCTTTGCTTTGGGCATCAGGTCTTTTGTCTCAATGATAGAAAAGTAACCAAGACACTAAGAATGTAGCTCAGAGGTAGAGTTCTTGCCTTGCATGCACAAAGCCCTGAATTTGATCCCCAGCATCATACACACGCACACAGTCAAGTTTTATCCTGTATTTCTTCAGTTCACTAAAAGACCATTTATCAACTAACATTAAACTGGACTACAGCTCATACCACAAGTAGTAGCACACACCACCAAGACCACACATACCCAATGGCTAAACACTCTTTGCCCTAAGAACTTTTATGCTGCGCAAACCCTCAAGCCTACCTTGAATCAAACTGCAAGGAAAGAGCAAAAGATAATGCCTGTCTATGATAGATACTTGTTCAGGCATTGTGAAAAAGTGCAGAAATGATAAAGCTTTCCAGACATAGATTACCAAACATGGGATAAAACTGAACACACCCCCCAAATACCTGAATGCAGAGTGCGTAGTCAGTGTACTTGTGGAAAATACTCGAGTGAACACACAGGACAGAACTCTGGCTTCTGTCAGGTCTATTCTTGTTGTTTTATGTGCACAAATCCTGATGGAGATTTAACAAAATAATTGATATATTAAGTTCTTCTATCCTAATAACCAAGTGTAAGAAGAGCTACTATAGAAGGGTATAGGACTTTTTGTATCTTCCTACACTTTTAAAGTTAATTTGATTTTCACTGTAGCACAATATTTTAATTAACAATATGCTAAAATCACAAGTGACAGAATTATGATTTTGGTCATCATTCCATTCTCTTATTAAAAAGGGTATTACAAAGTGAATCTAGTAAACATCTTCCATTTCTGAAAGCCTGAGAGATGAATTCAACTTTTCTTTAATTAGTTATAGCTATACTGAGCTGAGGACATCAATGGTAATCTTGTAAACTGAAGCCAAAAATCCAAAATTCTAAAACACTAACACTTAGCTGGGTGTGATGGTGCACTCCTGTAATCCCAGCACTCAGGAGGCTGAGGCAGGATTGCTGCATTCCAAGACCAGCCTGGGCTACAAAGTGAACCCAAGGTCAGCCTGAACTGCATAATGAGACCCTGCCTCAAAAAGACAAAAATAAATAAATAATAAAAACACTAACACTTTCCATCCAGGATAGAAAAACAACTGTCCAAAGTAAAGAGAACCACAAGACTGATCAAGTAAAATAAAAAACCACTTCTCCATTATTTGAGCTAATAATTACTCAGAGCATAAGGTTTCCACCTTGATTCATTATTATTGGTGGTTCCAAGAGTCACAGTTCTGATGTAAAATGTGACAGGAGATTCAGAGGTAACTGCAGATAACTGGTTAGTCGTTTCTTTTCCATACACAAAAACTGCACCTAAAATATTAGAGTCATTTACCTGTAAACAGTAACGCTAATAAGAGAATTGAAGCAGCTTCTAGACTACTGATAACACAATCAATTTCCTAAATCAGAAAAAGAAAACATTTCAGAATGCCAATAACATTGGTACTTTTTTTGTTTTGTTTTGTTTTTTTGAGACAGGGTCTTGCCATGTAATCCAGGTTGGCCTTGAACTTCTAATCCTCCTGCCTCAGCCTCCCAGAGGAACTGCGGACATGTGCCACCACGTCTGGCTCCCTGAATTTTAAAAATATGTTTTCTTACCAAGCATGGTGGTGCATATCTACAATCCCAGTGCTCAGGAACCTGAGGCAGGAGGATCACAAGTTCAAGGCCAGCCTGGACTATACAATGAAACCCCATCTCAGAAAATAACAAAACAAAAACTTATTTATAGTTCACTTCTTGTGTCTATGCTTCACATATCCCTCCCCTCTTTGGATAATATGAATTCCAAGGGGCATGGTCTACTATTTCACATGTAAACACTAATAAAATAAGGAAAACAAAAGTTGAAATACTTAAAAATACCTTCCAGCAACCACTCATTTGCAGTAAGTGGAACTGGAACTCAGAATTCTGACTCATGACTGTTTTGTTGTTTTGTTGTTTGTTTGTGTGGTACTGAGGACTGAACTCAGGGCCTTGGCACTGAGCTACATCCCTGGCCCTTACTAAATTGCCCAGGTTGGGCTGAAACTTGCAATCCTCCTGCCTCAGCTTCCCAGAGTGCTGGGATTTTAGGTGTGTGCCACTGTACCTGGCTTTGTGACTATTATTACTATTCTTTCCACCCACAATGACATGCTACCATTCATGTTTTCCAACATTCTCCCTTGTGTTTTTCCATGGGAATTACTAAATGACTCAATAAAAATTCATCTATTATTTCCTAAGCATCAGGTTCTGGTTTCATTATGGGCCATACTGGAATAACATAAACAGCCCATCTCCTTACAGAGCTCACAGAAAGAGGAATGCAAGTTACAACACAGTGTTGCTTTATCCTCTGTTCTGCACCTTGTGTCCTTCATGGAATCCAGTTATATAATTTTATCTGCTATTTTTCTCTCTTCTCCTTGAATTTAAAAGCCCTCTTGTTGAGAACAGTGAGTCTCCTGCCAAATACATTCTTCTCATTCTTGTGGAATTTGGAGGGTACAAATGACTTCCCAACCAGAAGGAATAAGTGATAGGCAGTGTCAGAAATGAGTAGGGTCTACCTAGGACCCTACTATAGGACCAAGCTGATGGCAACAGGCAGGGGAAGAGAACTTCAGAAAGGCAGTGTGGCATTAGGTCTAGACCACAAATTGCACAAAGGCCAGGACAAAACATGCACTCTGGTCACAGGCAGTAAGAACCGATTGCAATTTATTGACTGACTGATAAGATAAAAAAATGTTATTTCAAGATTGGTCAGGCAGTGATGCTTCAGAAGGGCTGAAATGAAAAGATTTGAAGGTCAGAAGGCTTGCAAGGCTCAGCAAAATCCACTGAGACACTGTGTTCAACCCACTGGAAATGAAGGCTGGTTCCAGCCTTTGAGCTGCTCACAATCAGTAATTCCAATGTACAACAGAAATGTAGCGTAGCAGATATGGTGGCACGGGATCAGGCAAGCACAAACCTGGGAGAGATAAACTAGGGAGAAGGGGGTGTCCAATTTAGTATGAAGAAGAAGGCAGAAGAAGACCAGGGAAAGCCAGGTGTGGTGCCACAGGCCTATAATCCCAGCACACCAGGAGGCTGAAACAGGATTGTAAATTTGAGCCCAACCTTGGCAATTTAGCAACCAAGTAAGACCCTGTGTCGAAATAAAAAATAAAAAGGGCTAGGAATGTAGCTCAGTGCAAAGGCCCTGGATTCAATCCTCAGTACCAAAAATAAATCAAAAAAGGCAAGAAGAGTGCCTCTAGTGAATCTAGCTGGTAAACACTGGCTTGAGCCCCACCTGCTGAAACAGCTAGGAGGAAGGGGAATGAGAATACTAAAAGGTAATGGATTGGAACAGTCGATTGCTTACAAACCAAATGATTCGTGAGGGAATAAAAGGAATGTTGTCTTAACAATGATCACACCGGAGGGCATAGTTATGTGGTTGGCCAGATCAGTGTGCTTCTAGGATTCTCTGCCACCTCCAGCTGTAAAGCAAAAACACATCAGCATGTAGAAAACTCATCTAGTGACAGAAGAAAATCCTGGGTATTTTAATGTTTCAGCTCTTGTTTCAGTAAGTGGCCATGAGTGCGCATGCCTGAAGCTCAGTGGCCTCAGCACTTAGGCGTGGTGGCGCACACCTGTAATCCCGGCACTCTGGAGGCTGAGACAGGAGGATGGTGAGTTAGAAGCCAGTCTGGGTTACGTACTTAGTTCAAGAGCAGCCTGAACAATGTAGTGAGACCCTGTCTAAAAAATAAATAAAAAGAAACTCCATAAACTATAATAAAGATGGAAGAAGGGGGGGAAAAAAAGAAAACTAGAGGCCAGATATGGTGGCATACAAATGTAATCCCACCACTTAGGAGGAAGAAGCAGGAGGGTCACCAGGAGTTCCAGGCCAGCCTGAACTAACTACAGAAAGATCCTGTCTCAGTTTTTATTCTTTTTGTTGTTGTTTTGTTTTTAAAATAAAGAAAAGAAGGAAGGCAGGAAGAAAGGAAGAAAATTAGGATAGTTCAAACTCAAAACAAAGAGGAGAATTAGGACCCAAGAAAACAATTTCCCAACCTGTCTGACCACCAGGGATCTGGTTATTTGGGAAAAGAGTAAGTGATATCTACTAGACTCTGGGCTGCTTTGACATACAGTATTTCCACTTTATCTCTGGACCCAAACATGTCCAGCTAAACTCAGATTAACCCAGGGAGAAAGTGAGATAGCTCTGTAGCACTCAAGCACTGGGTGAATGGAAGATTTGAGTGTGGACTGTGAGACAAAAGAGGGAGGAGAGCTGGCTACAGTCCAGAAGGCAGCCAGGACTCTTGAGGAAGAGAAGAGGGCAGTGAGGAAAGGGCAAGGAATGCAAGAAATGTCTGAAAGGATTTCTTCAGCAACTTGAAAAGTCAGAAAATGGGTTCCATCTCTAGCCAACTTTCTCTTCCACAGATAAAGGAATTAAATTGCTAAAAATTAAACTTGAGAAGCGAAAACTCCACCATTAAAAAATTAAAAGGTCTCAGCTGGGCACGGTGGTGAATGCCTACAATCCCAGCATGTGACATCCTGAAAGTTCAAGGCCAACCTGAGCTATACAGTGAGTTCAAGACCAGCCTGAACTACACAGTGGGACCTTGTCTCAAAAAATAAAACAAAAATTGAGGGCAGGTGTGGTGGCACATGCCTGTAATCCCAGCACTTAGAAGGCTGAGGCAGAAGGAGCACTGTGAGTTCAAGGTCAGCCTGGGATAGGAGTGCAAGCCCAGTGTAAACTATACAGCGAGACCCTGTCTCAAAAAACAAACAAAATAATTAAAAGACTTCAAAGGACATGTATCAAACTACACACCATACTAAAAGGAAGATACATACTATTATGTAGTATCGAATTTAGTTTCAGTAACCATTTGCTATTTCTTCTCTTCTCCTTCTTCTTCTTCCTCCTCCTCCTCCTCCTTTTCCTCTTCCTTTTCCTCCTCCTGCTCCCCCTCTCCTCTTCTTCTTCTGTTATGCTGGGGAGCAAACCTAGGGCCTGGTGTATGCCAGGAAAGTGCTATTCCACTGAGCTACATCCTCAGCCTATTTTTTTTTTAACCAACTACATTTTGTTAAATCCAGTGTGGAGTTAGAGGTCAATGATGATGAAAACAAGACCCTGTTTTGTCTTGGCACAGAAGGGGCTCCTCATACCTGTAATCCATAGGAATGGAGATGGTCATCATTTCCCTCACCCAAATTCCTGTGATTTGCCTTTTCCTTTCCTCAGAGTCTGAGGAATGTGAGGTTGGGGCTGAGGAGCTACGGGTCCAGACCAGCGGTGGTGAACCTACAGCATGCGTGCTGCAGCAGGTGTGCAGAGCCCTCTGTCGGGACGTGAGCCGTGTTATGAGTTGCTTTTCTTAAACTAAAACCTCAAGATTCAGGTTTAATTGTAGCGCTGGCATTTAGCAATAAATAAGAGGGTTCTGGGTTAGTTTGGGCCCTTGTCTCTAAAAGGTTGCCATCGCTGGTCTAGAAGGATGGTCTGCAAACATTTTCTCTAAAGGTTCAGGTAGTGATCATTTTAGGTTTTAGAGAACACAGTCTGTGGCACAGTTACTCTGCCATTTTGCTTGAAAGCAGCTGTAGACAATGTATAAATGGAGCAGCCAGGCATGGTGGTGTACTCATGTAATCCCAGGGCTTGGGAGACTGAGGCAGGAGGATCACCGTGAGTTCAAGGCCAGCCTGGATTACACAGAAAAACCCTGTCTCAAAAATGAATGAATGAACAAATAAATAAAATAAAGCAATGGTTGCATCAATAGGCATTTAGGGTCAGTTTGCTGGCCTGTAGTCTAGAGCAGTTACTTGCTTCTGGCTGCACAATTAGAATCACCAGAGGACCCTGTAAAGCCACAAATGGCCGGGGCCCATCCACCAGATGCTGGGAGCGGGCCAAAGTTTCTTCATTTTTCCTGAGATGGGTTCTTGCTGTGCTGTGGAGGCTGGCCCCAAACTCCTGGGCTCAAGCAATTCTCCTGCCTCAACCTCCCAAGTGGTGGGGCCTACCACTACCCCCAGTCTAAGGTACTTTTGTTTTGTTTTGAAGCTACTAGGTAAATCTGATGTGTACACCGGTCTGAAAATAATTCTTCTAGAACTGCAGTATCTCAGGAGACTGCTAACATCTGGGGGTTGGGAGTGGGGTAGATCACTGCTGGAAAGATAAATGATCTAGGGCTGAATGGAGGTCTAGATTAAGAACAGAATCATTTTCAGTCCACCTGAAATTAAGTACTTCCAATATTTTAATTAAATGTTCTTTATTTGACACTCATGTGCAAAGCACTATAAGGAGTTGTCCGACCTGGGGCAAGCCAGGGATCAGCCCTTTCATCGTGCTTTGTGAAGAAGGCCATGGGAGGGAGGGACCATCAGTAAGGCACCTGCTGCCTACCCCGCCTTCTCTGACCATTCCTGATAGGCCCCAGCATAGTTTCGAGCCCTGTGGAGGCAAAGAAGGGTGAGGGAAGGCAGCCTTGATGGGCAGGTCCCAGTCATCCCAGCCAGTACTGCCTGTACCCTGTGTATCCAAGGCTTCGGGCCAGCTGTGTGGCCTGGAAGCCCCGCCTGCCCATCTGACAGAAGAAGACAAGATTCTCATCGTCCAGCTTTGGCTTCTCCGCAGAGTATAACGCCTGGAACGCAGCCGGTTCCATTTGCAGGGCATTTTCCAACTCGGATACTGGGAAAAGGGCCAGCAGATGAAAGGTGAAGAAAGCCAGCGGTGACAGCGATGGCACTCGGTTCAGGAGCTGGGCCTGCCAGAGCTGGGACCCAGTGGTGGAACAATCTCCAGGGGCCCCAAAACAACAGATGGTGGCCGTCTCCTCCCCCTGTCCTAACCCCAAGGGCAAAAAACAGCCAACCCGTGCAGGAAATCGGCCAAACAACCTTTGAACGCAAGCCGCTTCCCTGGTCACTAGAAGGCTGAGGCGGACCCGTCAGGCCTCAAGGAGTGGTTGCCTCTCCCTCCCCTCGTTCTGGCAAACCGGACAGGCCGGTTCCGCTGCAGGATCCGCCTCCAACCAGCCCTTACTGGGGCAGCTGAGCGCCAGCCAAGGGAATTGAAGGGAATGCAGACCTCCTGGCCTCCATCGCCATCCTAAGTTGGGGACCCATTAGTCAAGACCTTCATTGACTGGCTCCGCCCCAACACCGGCGTCTCCTCCCGGTCCCGTACCCGGGATGTTGAGCGCCCCAGGGATGGTCCCCGCCGCCGCCTCCTCCCGAGATCGCACATCGAAGAGCCGGACCCGGCCTGAAGCTAGGAGCGACCGGAGCTCAGGGAGCGAGACTGTGGGCCCTGCCGCAGAGGGGGAGTGAGTCTTTAGGGCAAGAGGCTGCGAGGCACCGTGGTCCACCGCGCCCCTCACCTGGCCCAGGCGGGCGGCGGGGAGCCCCGGACCTCCTGGCCACGCCCCTCGCTGCTCCTGCAGCCCGGGGCCTCCGCTCTCGCACTGCAGAGGCCACAGGCAGGACTGAGTCCGGCTCAGGTCCCCGGGGAGGTACCTGCAGCCATAGTGCAAGCAGCGATCGCGAGCCGCAGGAGCGCCGCAGCCCACAGTCTGGGGGCCCGCAGCATCCCCGCCTCCTTCGCAGCCAAGACCGGAACCGGAAGCAGAGGCCCCGCCTCCGCACGGCTCCCGCTGCACCTGTTCCCGACGCCTCGCACAGCCCGCCTGAGGGACGCTTAGGTGGCCCAGCACCGGCTGGAAACGACGCCCGGGTCTGTCACAGGTACCGGGACTTGGGGAGGAGTTCAGGAGCAGCACCCACCTTCGCGCTGTCCCTGCCTTTATTGGTCAGAGGGTTACGTGCCCCTCCTTTCTGCCCTGGGCCCACAGGAGGAGGAAAACAGACAAAACAGACAATTGTGACTCTGAACACTTTTATCTTTGAAGGAAAAGAAAAAGGAAAAGAAGGAGGGAAGAGGGGAGGAAGGGAATGAAAGGAAAAAACCATCAAGAACCACTCCACAAGGATAAAGCCCCGTGGGGGCCCCTGCCCGTTCTCCCTGGCTTCAGAGACCTCTGCGCAGCCTCGGCTGCCCGCAGGCCGCCACTCTTGTGGGGGCAGCAGACACTGCTAAGCACCCGCCCCAACTCTTCAGTAAGCCTGCTCCCCAGCAGCCAGGTGCACACCTGAACCTCAGCTCCAGGAAAGGAAGAACCAGAGGAAGCGCCAGAGTCCCGGGCCGAGCCAGGGCATCCCCTGCCTGCAGACCCTCCGTCGGGCGCTCTAAGCAAGCACAGGGCAAGCCCTCAGTTCAGTGTGTCCCACATCCGGCATGGAGACAGCACATGCATTGTGCAAGAGAAGCACGAGGGCCCGGAGGCTGCGCGGTGCGGCTGGGCAAGGCTGTCGGCGCACATCCACGCTGCGTGCTTCACACACTGCAGGCTGCCACACCGCGGAGCCTCAGTCAAAGACGCGCTTTCCCGACTTCCCCCAGGCCCAGGCCGGAAGTGGGCGGTGAAGGAAAGGGGTCGGGATCAGCCTGCGGCTCCTGGGCCATCTGCAGTCCTCAGGCCCAAAGCCCCGGTGTCCCCATAGTTAGTTGCTGTCGTTCTTGATGACAACCTCTAATCCATGGTGCCGCAACTGAGCTCGTAGCAGCAGGTTCTTGTTTTTAAGATCTTCCACCTGGCATGGGAAGGAGGCAGTCAGGGAAATGGGTAGAAATGTTGGCACTGCCAAGTCCCTGAATTCGTTCAGACATCTGCTAGTGAGGAGGAAAATGTGAAGTACTCTCTACAGGGAACGGAGGAGGGAGTCCCACCCACTAGGTAGGGGCTACAGGGGTCAAGGCACTGTCACAGGGCTGGGCGCCTGACCTGCTGTCGAAGCACATCGTTGTCCAGCTGCAGTTGATCTAGCCCCTGGAGTTCCTCAGACAGCCGGTGGTTACTCTGCCTAAGCTCCTGGATATAATCACAGGCTTTGGATAGGATCCCACCTTTACTCTGCAAGACAAAAACAAAATGAGGATGAGGATTTAAGATATCTAGCCTGTTTCCCAAAAACACAACCACATTTTGGACCTCATTCCTCCTCCCCCCTAAAAATAATGGTATAACATCTCCCAAGGATATAGGACCCTCAGAAAAGAATATGAAAAGACAACTGCCCTTTGTGCCCCATTCTCTATCATGTTTGGGAACACCAGGAGACAGAATTCAGGCCTCCTGTCCACTACCAGTGTCTTTCCATGACCTGGCCAGACTTGGTGCTCTCCATTGAGCAGTCCGGGATGATCTTGGACAGCTGTACAATCCAGTTGTTGATCTTGTCTCGGCGGCGGCGCTCCACTGTGGGCCAAAGTAGAGGACAAGTTGACTCACTGAAAACTCGGGATCCTGATCAGGCCACCTCTCACTTCCCCTTAGACATTACCACTGCCCCCAATCTCACCAGACAGCTCCTGGCTTCGCCCCTGATAGGACCCACCTTCATTGTGCTGAGCCCTACGCTTCTCATCCCGAGTAGTCCTTGGAGCTTCTGACTTCCTGACAACAGAGCACAGGGTGGCCAGAATGAGAAAAGGATGAGACCGAGATTGAAGTCTGGGGTGAGGGATTATGCAAGATTCAGCAGATATTAAGACCACTCATGATAACTGAGAAGACACAAGGGTCACTCACGGGGAATAAGGGTGGGTCCTGGGGGCAATCGAGCGCTGGCTCCCTCCCTGCAATACTTCTTGTGGTGACATCATCACAAAGAACTGACCTGTGAAGATGCAGGGTAGGCTCTGTCAGGACTTGGGCCCAGGAACCTCGCAGCGCCCTGGGGCCCTTCTCTGACAAGACTGCACTTCCTCCTGCTAGTAGGACAGCCTCAGACTCACTGTCTGCCCGAGCCCTAGTGATGACTAAGGGTCACAAGTAAAGGCCACAGCCTGTCCTGGCCCCTCCAGCTGGCACCCTGATGCCATAGCTCACCAGTGCCAGGAGGGGTGGACTGTCCCAGTAGTGCCTCCGAGCCCTGGGTAGTAACAACAGCAGCTGTACTCCCCGAAGTGGTACCCCCTGCCCCATCTCCCACTGCAGTGCTGGGGAAGTAGGTATAATGCGTCTCAGCAGCTGTCCCCTCTGTGTCAACTGCATCCTCACTGGTGAAAGCACCCTGGATCACCGCCTGGCAAGAAGAGTAAGAGAACAGAGTCCAGTGACAATCAGATATGTCTTCCTGCTGTACCTCTCTGCAGCTTCTATCCCTGCAGGGAGGGAAGGAGAAACAGCTAGACAGGAAGAGCCTAGTGCCTTGGGTCAAGGCAGCCCAAGATGCCTCACTGTTTGTAGTTTCATTCCCTCCTGTTGCTGCCCTTTTTCCTCTTATTGCTCAGAGCACTGGCCCCACCCACAACCCATCCCCCTGGGTCATGTACCTGGGTCATGGATTGAGTGGCAGGGTAGCCACTGATGGCTCCAGTACCCTCAGTCTGGCCATCCAGCTGTCCCTCAGACACCTGGATCACCCTGTACATCACCTAGAAGCAGAGAAGGGAGAAGGGCAGGAAAGGAAGACAGAAAAGATACAGATTCAGCCATTCTCCCTTCTTTCCCCACACCATGTTTTCAGCCCACCCCTACCCCATGTCAGTTTTGACTCCAAGCCTCCTACAGCCCCCACCCCCAATTGTCACTTCATCCTGCAAGCCAAGTCTCCTAAGACACATTCAGTTACCTCCCTCAACCCCAGCCCCAAGTAACACCTGCAGCCACCTGGCTCCCTCCCTTACCTGGCCCCCATTCTCAGTTCGGAAGACGTACTTGACGTTGGGGTCAGGAAAGGTGGCAGCTGACTGGATGCTGGCAATAGCCACACTGGTTGGGTCCTCCCCAGTAGCCACTGCACCTGAGTTAAGAGAGCCAGTGAAGCTGGGTATGGTGGCACACACCTGTAATCCCAGCACTCGGGAGGCTGAGGCAGGAGGATTGTCATGAATTCGAGGCCAGCCTGCACTACATAGTGAGACCCTGTCTCAAAAAAACAAAAAGGCCAAAGAAAGGTCTGTGAGCTAACAGCCTCTCTCCCTCACTCTGTACCACTTGCATATTATTTAGAAGGAAAGTGCACAGGAGGCAGACCAGCTGGGGAGGTAAGGAAGCCATGATAGGTTCTTTTTTTTTTTT
>RJWT010042550.1:0-12109 GCA_004365215.1 Cuniculus paca | reverse complement strand
GGTTGTTTCTTTTAAACTAAAACCTCAGTGTTCAGGTTTAATTGCGGTGTTGGCACTTTACAATAAATAAGTGGATTTCGGGTTGTAGTTTGGCCACTAATCTCTAAAAGGTTCACCATCACTGATGTATGGGGACAAGATGAAAACAATTTCTGGCCAATAAATTCTAGAACTTAGTTACCTTGCTACCCCAACAGAAGAAGAGATCACCAAAACCAAGTCTACCAATTAAGCAGTGGAAAACTAACTGTGTTTTACAGGCCTGAAAGTGTCTCAGACATAACACCAACAGATTCCTGGATTTGAAATCTACATGTCATCATTCAAAACAAGGACTTTCAAATATCTTGACTATTGAAAGATGATTTATACTCCAGGGGAAGACAGCCAGCTTTAATATACCATAATCTAAGATGGTCCTGGGTTTCATTTCTGAAACTCTACCACTTCCTCTAAACCTCAGTTGCCTCATTTCTAACAAATACCCATCTCTGTCTCTCTCCCCCTCTCCTTTACTCTCTCCCTCCCTTGCCCTCTTTCTCTCCCTCTTTCTTTCTTTCTTTCTTTCTTTCTTTCTTTCTTTCTTTCTTTTTTTTTCTTTCTCTTTTAAGCAGCACTGAAGATCAAACCAAGGGCTTTTGCACCAAGCAATATGCTTAACCCCTTATTTTATTATTATTTTTGTTTTTTTGAAACAAGGTCTTGCCAAGTTGTGCAGGCTGGGATCCTCCTGCCTCAGCCTTCCAACATACTAGAATTATAGGTGTGTGCTACCATGACCAGTTAGGAGTTTCATTTTTAAAATGAGGAAGGGTGCAATTGAAACCTAAATGACACAATATAATAATTACTAAAACTCAGCATTAAACACATGGTCATTTACTATACTAATCTGTTTTATGTTTGTAAAATCTGCATAGTAAAAAGTAGAAAAAAAAAGGTGGGGAGTTTAAAATACTGCCTATCTCATGTAATAATTGTAGGGCTTAAGGAAATGATTACCACCATCATTGCAAGGAATTTTCATGAGTTTCAATTATTACCAGAACTGTTTACCTGTCTTATTTAGCCACCCCAGCAGCCCTGCAAAATGTACAGTAATCATCTCCAATTGGCAGATGAGGAGACCAAACAAAGCCCAGTTAATTTAGCTGGCATATGGCTGAAATGTGACCTGAAACCAGAGTTAGTTGACTGTACCAGCACAGCTGCCTTTTATTTCAAGAAGAGCTCATTGTGTTCTATTTGGTTGCTATCTACACGATTTTGATATCATTTATTCATCTAAGTCAGTGGTTTTCCAGCTCTTTACTCAGCAGCAGAACACTTTTCAAATGCAACCTGACTCAGAACTCCAGTAAGTCAAATTGGCTGAACAGCTCTGGTTGGAGTGGGGACTGGAGCCCAGCAACCAGCCCTCTTGACTCTAGGGTGATTGCTGAAGTGCCCTGGGGTCTATGGGGGCAGAATATGAAAAACCCAGACCAAAGCCAATGATAACAACCCCCACCCCCACCCCGAACTCCATGAATCATGTACTAAGGGCAGCCTTATTTGTATAATGCATCTTTCATTTCCTTGTCTTCCATCACACTTGATACTCATTATCAACTCTGAGGTGGAAAAGGCAGGGCATATCATCCTCAATTTGCAGATGAGGAAATCAAGGCCAAATGTAGTTAAACAACTGGCCAAAGATAGGCCAGTTCAATTTTCGGCCAAGTACAGACTGGAAGTAGAGTCTGTCTCCATTAATTCAGTGTGACCTGGCAGAGAGGGTGCCATCTACTGGAAATTGCTACTGACCCTTGGTCCACAAAGTGGACAATCAGCTCTTTGGCTATTGAGAGCTGAGCACAGAGCCGATCCCCACCCCCTTCCTAAGGCCTTGTCCCCAAACAAATGGCAATGGGAGGAGGAGAAGAGCTCAGTGCCACCAAAAGGCCTGACGGCAGGAGTCTGGCTGTAGACGAGCTATTCCCATTTGAGCTATGCCATGCTGAGCACAGGGCAGAGGAGGCAAGAACAGCCAAAGTGCCTTCCACTTTCAACAGCAGCAAGCAAATAAACCCACATAGGGACAGCAGGTAGTGCAGACCTGGCCATCAGCTACCCTTTGCTTCTCCTCTGAACTCTTGCTATTCCTGAAACTAGAAGCAGTTGATAAATGCCTATATGGCTCCCCCACTCCAGAGCAGCTCTGAACTGAGCTGGAGCATGTATTGGAGCAAACAACACTTAATTATCACTTAGTCTTTAATTAGCACTTAATTATTAACACTTAATACATCTGTAAAATGGGGACACTAATACCTGCTTCACAGAGACTCTAGGAGGATTAATTAATGTTTGTAGTCCACTTTGAAGATGCGCAGCATTGAAGAAGTGCTCGACAGTGACATTAATAACGGCTGCTGATTTACTTTCTTTTCCTAATGAGGTCCCTTTTCCCTCTCTCTTCATTCCTTGCAAATATCTATCCCCAAAATGATCTGCTCAACTTTGCCCTGGTGGAAAAAACACTTAGCTCTGTGTTTCCCAGATACAGGATTTCCCAACCAGGGAACAGGCTATTTACAGCCATCTTCCTGCACTTTAATTTTCTATTATGTCCTCTGAATATGTCAATGCCTTCTCAGTAAATATTTTGATGTGCGCTCTTGCAGTAGCTTCTGTGGAGGCTGAATGGGACAGCTGCTCCCTGTATTAGGGAATTCCAGATGTGGTTTAAAACCACCAGACTGCTCTGTGTGAATGCCTAGCCTTCGCGTGGGAGAGAGGAAGGATCTCCCAGTTGCCTCTGGGAACAGTCGTGAGCTATCTAACCTCTAGCCTTGGCTCGGGTGCTTTTCCAAGACCCTCACCCACATGAGTTGCCTGCATCTTTAGAATGAGAATTGGCACCTATTGTTGGTGAGTAAGCAGCCTAGAATACAGCCTTGGTCTGGCCCTTCCCCTTGGAAACTTCAGGACCTAGGCCTTCCATAAAGACTGGATTTGGGTTTATGGGGGAGGAGGAAAAGAATACAGTGTTGAGGATTTAAGCAGACTGGATAGTGAGTCAGATCATTTCCCCTCAGAAGGTCAGACTTCATCTCCCTCCTCCCTTGCAGCCAACCAAATATGGAGTACTCACTCTTCTTGGAAGCTGAGACCATAGTCTCTTGGAGTCCCAACTGTGGGGGCAGAGAGCTGCCCCATGGAGGTCCTGGGCTGCAGGGCCTCAGGCAGGTCTTGAACTTTTTTCCAGATTTCATGGCAAGTCTTGTCTAGGCTGTCTTGGGGGGTGTCCTGATGGATCCAGACAAATCTGGGGAATGGGCCCAGGGCGGAGGGACGCTTGGCCACCAGGGCCGAGGATGAAGGGAACCCATTCCCACTGGCCATCCTTTCTTTCTGGAAGCCCCTTTGTCTCAGGCCTGGAGGAAAGAGGGACCACCCACCGCTGCTTGGCATTCACCAGAAAGGTTGCTGAGAACCTCCCTTGCAGAAGGCTGTTGCTTCTGCCAGGTGGCTACCTTCAGAGGCCTTTGCTTTGCGTGGGGGTGATGGGTGGGGGAACAGCGTTCTTTAGGGTAGGGGGACTTGTTTTGATTTGTTTTTATTTGCTGTTTCCTGCTTCTTGCCCCCTTCCCCTTTAGAAGAAAATATTTAAAAGTCAACAAAACCCAGTAGCTTAGTAACCATGGAATCCCCCGGAGCTCAGGACTCAGGTGACTGGACAGGCAGAATGACATCTGGGAGGCTGGAGGGAAGGACTGGTTCTCCCCACAGTCCCTGGCACTCCAGCTTTCAGGGCTTGGGGCTCAGCCCATTTTCAGTCAAGCCACTGAGACGCAGACTGCTGGGTGGCGCAGGGCTAGGCTCAGCGGGGTTAGGAACCCCCCATAAGGTTCTGACTGGGTCCTTTCCAGGGAGCGCGAGCAAGTCCAGCGCCAACGGCCCCCGCCCACCCCCACAGTCCCTGCTTTCGATCTCCCCTCTACCGGCTTCTGTCTCCCCCTTCCACCGCCGCTCTGCGCCCAAGAAATCTGTCTCCAGTGAGCCAGTGGGCCCGCAGCAACCTAGCCGCGGGCGCCCAGCAGAAGTCCGCCACTGCCCTGCGCCTGTGTGTGATCCGCAGGGCGAAGGAACCTAGTCCTTAAAAGGGCGCTGTCCCGACAGGGCGGGCCAGGCGCTCCGGAGGGCTTTAACCAATTTCCGTGCCAAGAAACTCCCAGCCCCTTGCCGTCCAGTGCTGGAATTCTTTCCGTGGGTTTCAACCTCAACGGCTCAGTGCGCGGGGCGCTGGGGTTCCGAGCCCAAGGCCCTCAGGTGGGGGCGGGGTGGGGGCCAGCAGGAGCCCAGGGCGCCTTTTCCATCAGAAGTCAAAGGCGATGAGTCCAGGAGCAAACCTCCAAGCGTGTAGGGTGAGGGTTGCCCCTTTGTCAGTCCCTCTGAACCTCAATGGCCACTCTGTGCTGACCTTGTGTCAAACTCTGGGTTCATATTCAATTCCAATCAAGCTCATTGAAATAAGTATCACTTTTCACAATCTTCTCCCATGATGGGAGGAAACTGAGTCTCAAAATTCCGAAAGATTGTCCAAGGCCCACTAACAAGCAGAAAGCTGGGATTCAAGCTCCAAGACCTTAGGCCTGGTGCTGTGCTCTTAGCCACCGGACTCACAGGATGGGCTCCAGTAGGTCCTAGGCTTGGGGGACTGGAAGGTGCATGTGTGAAAAAAGAGGCGTTAGCTTTTTACTGAAGCAATTTTCTTCACCTGAGAGCTGACCATGTCCCTCTGTGTGGTGCTGTCTGTGGATGCTCCTGCCAGGATTCCCTGGGAAAGGCCAGAGAAGGCTGAGAAAGAAAGAAAGAACAGCAGAAGTGGGGTTGCCTTAATTCGGACACTGTCACTCCCAGCTGTATGACCCTGAAATATTCCTCCTTCTTTCCCCAATATTCATGGAACCCTTCCTCTGTACCAGGTGAGTTACTGGGCACAGGAGAAGCGAAGTGGCCACTACAGTGGCCACTTCTGCTCTCCTGGAGCCCATATTCCAATGGAGGGAAACAGTTCACCAACCAACAAAGCAAGTGAAAAAAACAGTGATTACGAATGAAATCAAGGCTCTTGTGAAAAGTAACTAATAAAATGAGGGGATAGGGAAGGAGGGAGCCAACATTAGTGGTAGTCTACACATGGATCTTTGAAGAGTCAGTGTTTGAGATGAAATGGGAGGATGGGAGGAAATCCTTTTCTAAAGAATGGTTTTAAATTTTTAACACAGTTCACCTTTTGGAACATAGTAGGCATGCAATGAATATATGTAATGAACTAATGGCATACAATATGTAAAGTTCAGATACACAGTAGGTGCCCAATATACAACCTTGCTCTTTACAGAGGGGCTGAGTTCCTGGAAATGTTGACTCTGAGTTTTGAAATCCGAGTTTCATTCCCCTTTGATTTTCATTATAAAATTGAAGATGTGTTCCTTTGGGGAAAATTCTGAGGACCTAGACTGAATAAAATTATAGTTAAGAATGTAGAAAACCTTTTAAGATAGTGTATTTAAAGGAAAAGTGATCATTTCTGATGAAATATTAATAGTTCTGAAAATGTCACTCAGTGTTTGTGCTGCTTGGCATTTGGTTGGCTAACACCCATGCTTAGAGAGGAACACCAAGATGCTGATTGCCCAGGCCACAGGATTCTGGAAATCATTCATCTCACTCCTCCCATCTCCCTGCCTTAGCTGGAAACCAGGCAGTAGGGGCAAAGTTGGAAAAGACTGCAAAAATAAAATAGGGATAGGGAACAAAGATAATGTCCTTTTTTTTTTTTTTCCTGGCACACAGTGAGGCTCCTAGCAGATTCTGCAAAAACCTCATGTCTTGTACTTAGAAACTGTTAGAAAATGTATAAAGCTACATTGGATATGGTTGCCACTGTAGCCATATAGGGCTATTTTAATTGTAGTTTCATGTAAATTAATAAAAAGCTCAGTTTCTCCCTTGCACTAGCCACATTTCGAGTGCTTTATAACTACATGTGCCTAGTGACTGTCATACTGGACAGCATATGGACAGCACGTGGAATCAGACTACCTAGGCTCAGATGTGGAGTTCATCAAATTCTGAGTTTTCTGGTAATGTAGACTGAGCCAAGTTACCCTGCGGCTTGGTGTATTAGTTTGCTGTAACTACCACAACAAAATACCACAGACTACCAGAGTTAACACATAGAAATTTATTTCCTCATAGCTCAGAGCTAGAAATTTAAGGTCAAAGTGCCATCAGGGTTGGTTTCCTTCTGAGGTATGGTGTATAGACGGATCTGTCTTCTCTCTATGTCTTCACATGATTTCCCTATCCTATTCTCTTCTTCAAGGAAACCAGTTATATGGGATTAGGGCCTACCCTGATAGCTTCATTTTATCTTAACCTCTACTTTGAAGGCCCTATCTCTAAATATAGCCACATTCCAAAGGACTAGGGGTCCAGATGTTAGAAAATAAACATTAGCAGGATATAATTCAACATATAACACTTGGTTTCCTCATCTATAGAATAGGATGATAATAAAGAACACTTGCTTTGTAGAATTGTGGTAGATATTCTATTACCAAGTAATTGCTTCACACATAGTAATTGCTAGAACAACACCTGGCACTGAAGAGGCACATAAAAGTGCTATACATTGGCCTGCTTGTTGGTCATACTGAAATGTATGCCTTAGGAGTTTCTGAACAACCGCTTCTATGCTATGTGTTGGGAAGAAGAATTTTAGCTGTATGTACTGGGGAAATTGTTCTGTGATAAACTCAAATCATCATCAAGTAAACCTTTCTGGACTCTGTTTTGGAACACCTATCATGGGCCACAACTGTGCATGGAAAAAAGATTTGAGATGAAAAAGTCCTCAACCCTAGACAGAGTCATGGTATAGTGCAGGAGGCAAAGTGTTCCACTGAGCCCCTGGAGCAGATATGGTATAAACTGAGCTTATCTAGTTTTCATTCAAATTGGTGTATGTTCCTTGAGCACAGGTATGTATGTGCCCAGCACTGTTGCAGATGCTGAAGATACAGTAGAAGACAGGCTGAATTTCTGTCTTGTTTAGAATTCAAAGCAGGCATTTAATGGTCGCAGACACTAAGGAAAGCTGCCACTTGGTAGGTTTTCTCTCCTGGCAGTATCATCGGCAATCTCTGTCATTTCCAGTGGGCTATCCCTTGTTCTTGCCTCTTTCCTTGCTCACTTGTAAGGAGGTAGTTAAGATCTTGAACAGTGATAACTGACACACTTGAATTTGAATACCTGCTCTGTTGCTTGCTCACAGGTACCTTTGGGGCTGGGGATATGGCTCAGCAGCACAGCATCTAGGACCTCTGGCAAGCACGAGGTCCTGAGTTCAATTGCTGGCACACACAAAAAAAGGGTACTTTTGTACATGCTTGATTTCTCTGGCATTTCTTCATCAGCAAAATGATAAAACAATGCACAGATTTGTGGTAAAGGGGAGATTCAAATAGAAAAAATGCATGCACAGCACAGTGCCCACCCTACAGTGTGCCTTCCATGAAAGAAACTGAATATTAT
Organism: Cuniculus paca; assembly: GCA_004365215.1. Classification (NCBI taxonomy): domain Eukaryota; kingdom Metazoa; phylum Chordata; class Mammalia; order Rodentia; family Cuniculidae; genus Cuniculus; species Cuniculus paca. The sequence goes on along the minus strand of RJWT010042550.1, from coordinate 4,522 downwards.
TTTTATATATTATTATTAATAATAATCTTGCAATGTTAAACAGGAGCTTGTAACATCTCCCCTTTAAATTGGACAGAAGGAAGTCTATAGTTTACAGATGGAAAGAAGAAGGCTTAGAAAGGGTGTTCCAATAAAGCAGCAACAAAGTCACAATTCACTTGGGCTGTCGCTTTCTGCTTTGATATTTTCTCCCAAACCCCGGTGAGGATGGGCACCCCAAAGACTCCTGGGGAGCCACTGTATAGGATGTTTCTCAATTAGAGGTGTGGTTTTCCCCTTTTCTTCTTTAATTTTCATGCTGGATCACTGGTCATCAATACACATTTATTTAAAACCTCTACCAGCCTACTGCTGAGTGAATTTGAGGCAGTTTATAGCTTAAAAAGTAAGAGATTTGGCATCGAAGAATAAAGTAAGAACTCATTCATCTAAAGAAGGCAAAAAGAGTTGCTACTTTCAGGATTCTGAATTGGTCAGACTGTATGAAGGTAATAAGGTAATAAAACTGCGTATCCCTATTTGTCAGCTAAAGTAAAAATGGAAACATGTTGGGTGGCAGAGTTTTATTTTCTGACAGCAGAAAATACACATCTTCATCCACAGAGACAAAATGTTTCCTGGAAATAACCCCAAGCATGAATTTATCATGAGTCCTTGTATAAAGGACACTGAGTGACATAGTGGGTAATATATTCAATTCTGTTTTCATAAAAGACAGAAATGCCACTAAGTTGGTCAGTGTCTCACTTCAGGGTTCTCTGAAGACAGAGAGCATAATATTACATCATAACTCAGTGAAGGCATTTCTTTAGGGAACTCAGGTAATGAAGTCTAGCAGAGATAACTTTGAGTCAATTCTACAAACATTACTGAGCACTAACTCAAGCATTCTTCCACACATCCTTGCATGCATCCATCCACCCATCCACCCATTGATCCATCCATCCATCCATCCATCCATCCATCCATCCATCTATTCACTCACCCACTCATCCACCAGTCACCCATCCACTGGTCATCCAAAGTTCACAGTATGACTATCATGTACCAGGCACTGTTTTGGCAAAAATTGCTTGTAAGAGCTGACACCTGAATTTTGAGGTTTTTTTTTTTAATTTTAAAGAAGTAAAGAGAAAAAAGAAAAAAAAAGATAAACAGAATAAAACCAAGTTTCAAAACATGTTAGTTGGATCATTACAATAGTTGATACATTATGTATTATCTTTGTAGTTGTTATTCATTGGATTTTGAGTTTTGAAGGGCAAGTAGTAGAAAGTCAGGGATAGGGGAAGGAGAAGAAGGAGGAAAAAGGGGAAAAGGGAAACGAGGAGGAGGAAGGGGGAGGGGCACTCCAGGCAGTGGCATCAGCACACACAAGGCTCCCAAGGGAAGGGTGGAGGAAAGCATGCTTCCTTGCAGGAGTATGAATGGTTGTAGTATGAGGGTTCAGGAGGAGGGAAACCTGAGGTTGGAGGGGCAGGCAGGTCAGATAATGGAGGCTTTTGTAGGGAGGGTCTGGCAGGAGCTTGGATTTTTCTTTGTTGGCCATGGGGAAAGTCCAGGAAAGGCAGGGAAGCTGTGAAGTCAGATTGATATTTTAAAAAGGTAACTGGCAGCTGACAGAAAGACATTGGACTGGGCGAGAGCAGAGGTGACCTGTTACTTATTTGCTGTAAGTAACCTAAAAGACAGATGATGGGGATCTTGGCTAGGATCTGGAAAGTGATAAGGAGGCGAATTCAGAAGGCTTGTAGTGGCCCTAATGGGCTGAGTGAGACGAGAGTCCCAGGTCATCAGCTCAGGAACCTGGGAAGATGTGGAAACTGATTCCTGAACTAGAGAACTGAGTACAGATTGGAAATAGGCAGGCTCACTTCTGAGCAGGATCTAGGGGGACATTGAAGAGGAGACAATGCTAAACACAGGACAGGTGGTGGGGACCTTAAATTTTCCAACATAAGGAGCTGCAGGTGCACCATGGTGGGGTCTATTAAGAAAGCTGACAATTACTGAGCCAGGGGAGTCTCAGAACAATGATCAGTTCTCTCTTGAGCTCTACCCTGGCTCTGGGTTTCTGGTTTACTGCAGATTTCTCACACTTTGTCCAGCTCTCATCACTGACTCTGTGATTTTTTTTCTAGAAAGTTTTACTTTTCACTTTCTCCTTAGGCTAAACTAGGAGCTCCTTGTATTGTTTCCAACACATGTTGTATGTCTTCCAGTGTAATTAATCATGCTTTGCTGTTTAAATTTTCTCAGTAACTATCAAAGCCATGAGGACAGGAACTATGGGGATGTGTTATCCTCTGTATTTGTTTCTCAGCATGTAGCCCAGAGTCTGGCATGGACATTGATGTTTGTGGTATGAACAAATGAATGAATGACTGAAGAGAAGTGAATGACAGGATACCAGAGGATTAATGAGGAAGGATATAAGAGGGTATTGCCAGCTGCTGCAGCAAGCCCCAGTATTTCAGTGGCTTAACATTGTCAAAGGACATTTTTCATGTAGTAGTTCAATGCAGGTGTTCCTGACTTTCCTCCCCATAGTGATTTGGAAACGCAGGTTTGGTCTTGTGGCTCTGATATCATCCAGGATTCTAGTACTTTGTATCCAGTAAACAGAAGAGTAACTCTTGGAGGATGTTATGGGGTAAGCCTTGAACGGACATTCTATTGGCTAGAAACTTGTACCATGAGTACACTCAACTGCAAAGATAGCTGGGAGTTGTAGTCCTTACTAAACATGCGCATCTTAGAGGCAGTTCAGTATGATTGACATTTTGGGTCACATAATTCATTGGAATGGGGTGGGGGTCCTCCCTATCTATTTTAGGATGTTTTCTAGCAATCCTGGTCTTACCTCCTAGATTTCAGTAGCACCTGTCAGTTGTGACAACTAAAAATGTCTTCAGACATTGTCAAATGTCCCCTGGAGGGAAAAATGGTCCTCACCTGAGAACCACAGCTCTATACTGTGGAGGAAGAAGCAGAAATCTGTGATGTCCAACTAGCTGCCCACACTGAAAGGGCCACCAAACCAAGGGGGAACATCGAGGAAAGGCTAGCTAGTAGAGATAACACTGGAGCTGAGTGGAGACTAGGAATTAGAAGGAGAGGGAATGATGTAGCAGTCAGAGGAGACAGCGTGAGCAAAACTTGGAGGCAAGTAGCACAGTTGATAGGAGAAACTTCAAGGAGAGATAACAGCTTGGAACAGCCCCTTTCCTATGGATTATGGCCTGTGACATGCAGAGGAAAACACTGACCTTTGTGATGTCACTGCTGTGAGTTCTGCTGTTTTACTTCTTTCACAAATGGAAGATTTTTCAGTGATCCTGCATTTGTTAGCATTGGGGGGATAGCCCAGACTGGAGACTATTGGCTTCTCCCTCTTGGTTGTAGAGGCCTGTAGGCTCAGCATGGTTCTTTCTGGACTGTTCCTTCATGAACCTCTTCTGTTACCTTTGCACACTGCTATCTCTACAAGAACAGTCCTTGGGAAATACTTGCTTCTGTCTGATCCCACTCAGGATTTAGAAGTCCCTGCCCCTAACTCAGATCCCAGGCTTTCCCTCTGAGGCCCTGCCTCACTCTCTGCCTTTCCTCTGTAGTCTTGCTTGTTCCTTAGTCTCCATTTCTGCCCTCACATTGCTGGAGTATCCCATTGCTTTCTCTTTCTGGGCTTCAGAAGGCTGGTTTTTCTTAAGTCAGAATGAAAATTTCAGGGTATTGAGTCTATCGTCCTTACTTGAATCAGGCTGAGTTCTTCAGAACATCAGGCTTTGTTTTCTCTCTAAAACAAACTCTGATGGTGTCTGGATATTAGGCTTATCTTAGCAAGTCACTCTACTATATTTGGGCTGTTTTTTGCAATGTGATATTGTGAAGAGACCTTCACCCATGGCTTCCCATTTCTCATCTGGAGAAAGAAAGAGGAAGGCAAGAGCCAGTTCTAGGAGCTGCTGGACTGAAAGCCACATTCTCCCAGCCTGCAGGAAAAGGATATGAGTGCCTCTTGGATTCCTGCTTCTCTATGGCCTGTAAGTGCTTCCATGGGCCCCATCCCTGCCTTTGCTCATATCATTCAGAATACAATACTGCAGCTCATTCCATTGCACTAGCCTTCCAAGTAGTTGTGCTTTTTGCTCTTTCTTTCTTTTTCTGTCTTTCTTTCTTTCTTTTCTCTTCTCTCTCTCTCTCTCTCTCTCTCTCTCTCTCTCTCTCTCTCTCTTTCTTTTTTTCTGTCTCTTCCCTTCCTCTCCATTCTCCATAGAGTTGCCAGAGTCCATGCCAGGCTATGCCACTTGACTTTCATTGCCTAGAAATGAAAGTTCACTTCTTAGTACCACAGCCATTCTATCTTTCCAGAATATCTGCTACTAAAGCAGTCATGCCATCCACAGACTAAATAGACATCCCTTTACATATTTATTTTGACATTCATGCATCTGCTGGCTCTTGCCCCACTACCTGAAAAATTCTCCCCTCTTATTATGGGATAAATATGTCCCCCTCTTCG